>ML305912.1:0-14198 GCA_005239505.1 Nicotiana paniculata | reverse complement strand
AGAAACAACTATATATTGAGTGAACTATAATCAAGGTTAAATTAATGTCGAATAACAATATTCATGGCTAAACCACAACCCCAGAACAATGGGTGTTTAGCCACTCATGCTAAAATCAAACAATTGCATAAGTGTTGCATAAATTGAAAATACTAGAATAAGATGAAGAAAACTGAGAAATCCTTTGCTTTCTAATGATCCCGTGTGTATCTTCTCTCCAAAAATGGAATCCCCCTGAAGGTTGTGTTTTTGGGTCTATTTATATGTTTTGGGACAAACCCTAAACATGTAGGACACTTCTAGTCAAACCGAGAAACACTTAAAACCTTCAAAACTCAGACTGGGCCGGATCAGGGACCAGGCGTTACAGGCCAAACGCCTGGCTAATGCCTAGCCAGGCCTGGCGTTATGGTCCAAACGCCCCCCAAAATCCTGGTCTCACCAGGCTTTATAGCCCAAACGCCCGGCTAAAGCCTGGTATGACCAGGCTTTACAGCTCAAACGCCCAGCTATAGCCGGGTTCACTCCTTTTTTACTCTTGAGCGTATTTTTGACGTTTATACATCCATTTAGCTCGTCTTCCATCTCCAATTCACCTACACATGAAATAGACTCCATTATGCGCATACGATGTGTATTTTTATCATTAACGCACATAAAATGTAAGGCATATAATGCTTTAAACCATGAATTATAGCCACTCATCAATAGAATTTCTCACAAAAGAGAGGATGCAGAGGATTGGTCTTGTATGTGATAATACTAGTTGTGGCTTATGTGAGGAGGACAAACTGGAGAGCTCAATACACTTGTTTTATGAGTGTAACTGGGCAGAAATGGCATGGGATACACTACACAGTGGAATGGGATTAAACTACAACACAAGGAAATAAAGGAAGCATTGATCAGGATAAAGCAAAAATGTGAGCAGGTTCAAGAAAGGAATCATGGTTGCAATTTATGGAGCAATGATATATCAATATATGGATAGCTAGGAACTATAGGACCTTTAGAGGGCAACGTGCACATAAGAGTTTTGTGTTACAACAAATACAGGCAGTAATTAGGGAGAGACTAGACAAGTATATAAGATCAAAAAGAGGTCAGAAAAGTGCTTTTCTTATACCGAGTTTGTCTAACTAGAGATATCTGAGACTCATTAGTACTTGCAACTTTCCTGGAAGGGGGAAATACTATGAGTTCTCTTTAGGTGTATTTAATTGATTTTGTTGGTATGGTAATATTTCACAAGTGTAACGACAAAAAAAAAATCCCAAGTTTGACCGTAGGTTGAATTTGTTGCTATCGGGTTCGGATTTCGATTCCAGAACTTGGAACAGGTTCATTTCACTATTTATGACTTGACTGCAAAGTTTTCACGGCCCCAATTTCCCTCCGTAGGATGTCGTGACGGCACCTAGTCTCTAAGACTACGTAAGCTTAACACTTACTAGATTAATAGAAGAATTCAACCATCAATGATAAATATGAAATAAAAATCTTTATACACAACTTACAATTTCCAAAACCGGTGATACAAGTCATAAGCTCTACTAAGTTTGCTAGAAAAATCCCTAAATGCAGCTATTCGGGATAGAATTAAATAGTACAATAAAAATATCATTAGGTGACTCTGAGGCCTGCGAACGTGACGAAAGGCTTACCTTGAGCCTCCGCAGCTCGAACAACTAGCTAATAATCAAACAACAACTGTAGCACCTGGATCTGCACAAAAATATGTAGAAGTGTAGTATGAGTACACAACAGCGGTACCCTGTAAGTATCAAAACTAACCGTGATGGAGTAGTGACAAGCGACAGTCAACACACCTACTGGACTAAACAACCTGCACAAGTGTAAAGGTGAACTAATAGAGAAAAATATTATTAATATACAACTAAGCAGATAAGTAATACAAAACAATACTTGCAGACACCAATAATTACAATATTTAACAGGAAGCAGTAAGGTAATAATGTCGTAGAGTAAGCTGGATACAGTCTAAGTCCAGTGAAATCAAAATAAAGGAAAAACCAGCAAAAACTTAATGAGAATAAACGTTGTCACACCATATTTGTTCAAGCATTTCCACAAGGTACCGAACCTCATAATCATAGCTCACGAGTCCCAATTCTTGAACCCTAATCACGTGGCATCTTGTGCCCACATTACAACTCATATCCGCATGGACGGCTCACATGCCAATAGAACATTCCTCACACAGAAGGCAAGTAGACAAGAGTACGTATAATGGTTAATGACGTCAGGATTCACCTTTTATGGGTGATTTAACTACGTGTATGCTTGTGTAAGTGTTCTACCATAATTTCAGTCAACAAATCGGAGTAGAGACAATGAATGGCACATAAGGAATGATCACCACGAAATGTGCAGTGTAATAAAAAAAGCAATGAATTTTGAAGCAGCGACCAACACAACAAGATTAGCTACATAGAACTGAGCAAAAAGTGCATCACGGAGGAAAACTATTTGTAGTATTCTAAGGAAAACAACAATCAAAGACAAGTGCACAGAAAAGGGAAAATGACAATAAGAGCCCTCCCAAGGTAATGCCTCGTGTCTCAAATCGTAAAATGAATCGCAAATTTCCTTATATCACTGCGGGAGCCTTTATATTTAGTTTTAAAAATTATTTTTCCGAAAAAGTATACCGCGTTTTAACCCACCTTATCACACCGCATAACTTCTAGTAGTTCCCCTATTCACCGCATGCTTTTCAACATCCAGACCTTATACCACACCATGGATATCAATAATAACAACAGCACAACAGAAACCTCGTGCAACACAATAACAATCGTACGGCAGAAACCGCGTGCAAACAACACAACAATTCTCTCAACAAAACACATATGCCAAAAACATAACAACTCAAATAAATGACTTTCACAATATATGCCCACATGCTACATCATTTCCTCAAAACAGTTTCAATATCACAAGCACACATAGCCCTCGGCTCAACAACACTGAATATAATAGCAACAGCGATGATAACACGAGAATACGGAAAGTAATCAACTCAGTAACTTCAGAATACAAATAAAATGGAAGAACAAACTCACAAATAAAGACACAATAGGAAATAATGGTACAACATAGAAATAGCTCAACAAGGAAGAGATAATGTGTAGTAATGATTCCACAAAAGTACAATTCAACGGTAAGAGGGATAACATGAATCAATGATTCCAAATAAGGATAAGTCAACAACGATTAGGGATAGCAAAACTTCATTTAGGGTTGAGCAATTATGGAAGAGATACAACAAATTCAATTAAGGATAAGCAAATTATAGAAAAAGATAATAGTAACTTCAACTAATGATAAGAAATTGCGGAAATAATAATAATAACGTCAATCAAGGATAAACAACTACAGAAAGGATAGCATAGCAATAAAAGAGGCAACAACTTCAGTTAACGCACATAAGAGTTTAATCAACAATAAGGTTAATACATGAAGCAATAAATTTCAAATAAGACACGTAAGGGTGGATTTGTTAAATGGAGTAACATGACAAAATAACTTCATATTTAATGGAGATAAGAACCTAAGAGCCCTAAACGGTCAAATTTCCACAAATTAGCCCGAGCAAAAACTCGTCACCTCGCGTACACGGCCTTCACATGACACAATTAGCACAAATGACTCAAATCCTAAAGGGTAGTTCCCCCACAAAGTTAGGCAAGATACTTACCTCAAAAAAGCTAGATCTTTACTCTAAAATGACCTTCTCGAGAGAAACCTTCCAACAGATCAAATCTCAAAATAACTTCAAACCATAAATAAAACTCATAGGAAATAATTCCGGATAATAAAGCTTCAATCTTTAATAAAGAACTAAAAATCAACCCAAAAGTCAACCCCTAGGCCCGCACCTTGGAACAAGATAAAGTTCACAAAACTCGAACACCCACTCTGATACGAGTTCAATCATACAATAATTATCAAATTTCGATATCAATTCTTCGTTCAAATCATCATTTTAAAATTTTGAAAGATTTTACAAATTTCCCTAAATTTTCAACATAATTATCTAATTTAATGATGAAAACAAAGATAAAACCATGAAATAAAAACAAAACTTGGTAAAGATCACTTATCCCAATCAACCACGTGAAGAACCCATAAAACATCGCTCAAATCTGAGGTCTCTAGCTCAAAAGATGAAAAATGAACAAAACCCACGATTTTGGAGATATATTCTGCTGCCCAGCGATTTATAGATCGCCATCACGGAAATGCAATTGCGATTGCGATTGCGATTGCGAAGAAGGAATGACTATTGCCCAAAAATAGACTATGATATCGCGAACAAAATCATGCGATCGTGAAGAAGGGAACAATTTTTGCCCCAAGAAATGTATTACGTGATCGCGAACGAGTACATGTGATCGCGAAGGAGAAAATATACGAGCTGTTAGGGTTGTGCTATGAAAACGCGGAATTGCCCATGTGAACGCCAAAGAAGCAAAACTCACACTTATGTGATCACGTACCACACAATGTGAATGCGAAGAAGGAAAATAGTCAGTCCAAGAACAACCTATACGAACGCAGCTTGAACTCTACGATCACGTATAAGGGACATCATATATCATATCAGTCATACAAAAACATGAGAAAATGGCCCGTAGCCCATCTGAAATACGCCTGAGGCCCCTAAGACCCTGTCGAAACATACCAACAAGTTCCATAACATAACATGGATCCGCTCGAGGTATCAAATCACATCAAACAACGTCTACGAATCGCACCACGAATTGAACGTATGAATTTTCAAATCTTCTAACCTCCAAACTCGCATTGAGACATATCAAATCAACCCAGAAAGCACGAAAGTTCCAAATGACATGACAGAGCTAATCCAAATCTAAGAATCGCATTCCGACCCCGATATCATCAAAGTCAACTCTCGGTCAAACCTCTCAACCTTCCAAAACTTCAACTTTCCAATTTCGCCGAAATACATCAAATTACCCTATGGACCTCTAAATCAAAATCTGGACGCACGTCTAAGTCTAAAATCACCATACAAAAACTATTAGAATCATAAAAATTCTGTTTCAGAGTCATCTACGCAAAAGACAAGACTCCGATCAACTCTTATCACTTAAACTTCTAAAATAAGAATCCCTCTTCCAAATTGATACCGAATCATCCGAAACCCAAACTCATTCGCACACGCATGCCATAAAACATAATACGAAGCTGCTTGAGAACTTATGTTGCCGAACGAGATGTTAATTATCAAAATGACCAGTCACGTCATTACGAAAATTTGGTGCAAAATGGAGTTGATTTGACATGATTCACACTTTCGGTTGTAACACATTCTTGAGTTTCTCTAAAAATATCATTTATTTTGATATCCGATTTGTAGTTATAGGTATTATTTTGGTGTTTTGATCACGTGAGAAAGTTCTTATGATGTTATTGCAGTTGTTTGGTTTGGATCCTGAGGGGCTCGAGTGAGTTTTGGATAGGCTACAGAGTGATTTTCGGACTTAAGCACTTGCTGGTTTCTGATATCTGGTGCATCATTATTCGCGATCGCGAAGCTACTCTCGCGTTCGCGAAGGGTAACTAGGGACTGGGGAGCATTTATTCTTTGCAAAAATAGACAAGGGCTCACGAACACGGCTCTTCACTCGCGAATGCGTTGAGTAAAGGTTCTGGGAGGGGAAATGCTAGGTGTTCTACGCGAACGCGATCAAGGGCCGCAAACACGATGGTCAGGGGGAAGATCCAAAGCAAACGCAAAGGCCGCTTGAGCCCACTGCTTCATGTCAGGTCCTTCGCGAATGCTATGAAGACCAAACGCTAGTGATTTAAAGTATTCCAAAGACCGGGTTTTCTTCATTCACTATCTTCACATTAGAGCTTAGCCTACAGGCGATTTTGAAGAGAAATTTCATCCATATTTTGTAGGTTAGTATATTTTAACTCGTTTTATTCCTTTTCCATCAATACTCATTAATTTTTAACATTTAATCGATGCTCTTTCATGATAGAAAAATAAGGATTTGGGTAGAATTGAGGATTTTTGTACAATTGGGATTTAGACCTCAATTAAGGTCGGATTTCGAGACTAATCACATAATCGGGCTCGGGGTGAATGGGTAATTGAGTTTTGGTCCAAATCTCGGATTTTGACCAAGCGGGCCCGGTGTTTTGTTGACTTTTTGGAAAAAGTGTAAAAATATTTGCTTTATCTATTGTAATTGATTTTCCTAGCATTGTTTGATGATATTAAGTTGATTTTGGTTAGATTCAATTGGTTTGGAAGTGAATTTTAGAGGAAAATCTCGATTGAGCTTTGATTTGCTTGCGGAGCTAGGTAAGTGTTGGGTCTAACCTTGAGTTGAGGGAATTAGGAACCCTTGAACTATAGGTTATATGAATTACTTGTGACATGCATATATGCAAGGTGGCGAGTGTATATACGCATCAAAATAATTGTTTCCATGTTTTTCTCGTAATTCATGAATTATCCTATTATCATATTCCATGTATTAATTTTTATATACTTAATTGCTTTCTATGTTGTAATTTTTCACTTGTCATTAGTTATTCTTGTATTGAAATGTTCGTTCCTTCCATGACTCCATGAAATATTGCTACTTACCTTAATTGTCTTATTGGTCCTCCTTAACTATCACGTATTTGACTTTTCTTGTTGCTATTGTATTATTTGTAGCATTCCTTTGATTAGTGCACGGTTCCTTTATTGATTTGATTTCATATTCTTTAATCTTAGAGATTCTTGTGAATTGAGCTATTAGATTGATTACATTTATTGAAATTATTTGTGGACCGGTTTGCACACCGCAACGGTTGTGATATGGAGGAGTAAGGGAGGATTTGATATCGATATGGTGGGATCGTATTGTACGCCGCAATGGTTGTGTACGTAATACTTTTTATTGATAAATTATGATATAGTGAAGTAAGGGAGGATTATTACACTAATTATGATGATATGGTTGTTTAACCAAAGAATTAGGTCCTTTGACTAAAGCTATTTCTAGGATGAACACGGGTTACTAATAATCAAGGAAATAAAGAAAAACGAGTAATAGACAATATTGCAGAAATATAGAAAATCAAAGTAGATTGTATTCGAGAATCAAATGCCTTTACAAGCTGTATTTCTGTCCCTTTTATAGGAGATTCCTTGATATAACGTACAACTCTTGTTATGATTGCCCATTAATGACTAATTATGACATTAATGGGGCGTTACAAGGGATAACGGTAATTGGGGTACGGTTACATAACGTACGAGTAATCAATTGTGGGTCCTTGAATCTGCCCAGAGCTTTGCCAGATTCATTATGACCGCGTCTCTTCCCTTTCTTGATCAGATTGAGTTTCCCGTGGCTGATGAGCTTGTGGGTTTATTGAATCGTGCCTCTTTGTTCCGTACCCCTTCAAAGAATCACATCCATCTGTCGTGTTCTCCTGTTTCCACATAATTGGCTGAGTTGTCAAGAGTTGGCTTACGTATGAAACTCTTATTTTACCAATACAGATAGTCCCCCCACTTACCATANTGGTAAGTGGATACTCATTTATGGAGGGAATATTTTGCCGCCGCTTTACCTCGAAACATTGTATCCCTCTCTGAATCATAGGCGTCGTTTGTCACTTCTATTTAATGCTCATACCACGTGTCCTTCTCGGATTGGTTCTGCATTTACTCGGCACCTTTTAGGGCTTTTGCGACTGCGTCAGTCCCGAAGTGACACCTTCAATTATGACTTTTCATCATAATTTTTCTTTTTTTCCATGTTTGATGGTTGTCCTCAAGTATAAATACCTTTCTTCTTTTCTTTGCTTCCACGAAAAACTTTCTAACTTTGTCTTTTGTAAAGAACCTTTTTCTTGCCTTTGTAAACATGTCTTCTTCAAATCAACCTCAGAGAGTAACAGATATTGAAAATTTAATGCCATCTTCTGCTCTGACTAGGAGTCGGAGGGGTGGTAGACTTAGGAGTCTAGGATCCACTCCTTCGAGAGGCTCTTCTTCTTCTTAGATAGTTTCCCCTCCTTCCTCTAGGTCTCTAGTTTCTCCGAGGTTTAGGGCTTCCCAGTCTTTGTCTAGAGGTAAAGGTGAACGCCTTCGTGAACCTGGAGTTGATGAAATTGTTCCTGCTGAATTTGTCTTTGCTAGTGATAATCAAGTTCTCATAGACCAATATTCTTCCCTTGAGCGTGTCGAAAGGTATCCAACCCTTATTACTGAGGGTTAGATTTCCCTTGTTCGTAGGGAGTGTTTTTGGAGGCCTGATTTCCTATCTACATTCCGAATAGTAATCAAAGAATAACGTCTTACAAGACGGGATACTCTTTTGTTTATACATACCCTTTTACTCTAGGGTTTAGACCTCTCATTGATCCAGTCATAATTGGATTTTGCCGTTTCTTCAATATCTGCTTAGGACAAGTTGGTCTGCTTGTGTGGCGAGTTGTCGCATGTTTTAGGAGTTTAGCTTCTTTAGCCTCGGTTCCTTTTACTTTCAACCATCTTATTCATCTCTACGCTCCTGCCTTGTTTCGTCAAGGGTTTTTTACTCTGACTGCTAGGAGCAAAAGAGTGCTGGTAACCCCTAGAGATGATAAGGATAGGGGTTGGCACCTCTGGTATGTTGCTGTACCTATTGTTGGTTTAGTGGGTGAAGAAAATCTTCCCTTCCCTGAGAAGTGGAATCGTGCACGTGAGTATGCTTTAGCTCACATCTATTTACTTTTCCCCGTTCGTACTTGAGATGTTTTACTAACACCGTATATGTTTCTTCTTCTCTCAGCAATCATGGGTACTGTTGAGAATGTCTCTAGTATTCGTGATTGGGTAGAAAAATTGTTGTTTGTTGCTCCTTTAGAAGAGAGATCTTGGAATTACTTCGCTGGGAGGTACGGTTGGCATGTAAAGACCCACGTTAAGTGAAGCTTTTGTTCTTGCTTCTTTCCTTACTCGAGCATCTTTTCTCTGTCGCTTAACTTTTTCCCTTTTGATAGGGTTCTTTGCTCGTGGGGTATCTGCTTCATCTATCCCGAAGATGTCTTTGGCCCAGGCCCAAGAGATTATTGTTGGTTTGTCTTCCTCGAAGAGGGAGATTGGTGAGTCTCGTTCCGTAGAAGAAGAAGAAGAAGAAGAGGAGGGTGCTTTGGTGCACAGGCCACGGAGAAGGTGGGTGGTTTCGGACGATGAGTATACACCCATGACTTTACCTTCCGTGTCTGTGGTTGAGCCCTCTACCTTGGAAAATGTTTCACATTCCCCCATTCATAAGTCTATAGATTACTTGTTCCATGAAGGTCTTGACCTTGCTCCTGATGATGTCCCTTTAGCTGTTGTTTTTCCTGCTTCTTTAAGAGAAGTTGTCTCATCCGATTCTTTGGCTATTACAAATTCTGATGTTTCTTTGCTCGTGGCTTCCTCAACTCTTCAATCCTCCGTGCCTGCTGCTTTGCCCGTGGCTTCTCCAGCTCCTCAACCATCCGTGCATGTTGTTGCTTCATCTCTGCCTGCTTCCATGCCTTCCGCTAGGGAAGTAGGGTCTTCCAGCAGAGAGATGCGGCAGGTGATACTAGAGGTTCCAGCTGAGGGGAATCTTTTCAAGAAAATGGGTGAGCCCGAAGTATGGCTCAAGCCTTTGATAGCTCCCGCTGAGAAAACCAAGCTAGCCAACAATAGTGCTCTTACATGGGCCAATGAAGTTGTGCATACCTCTTTGAAGGTATGATGCAGGTTATCCTCTTTCATTTTCGCGTATGAAATTTATCATATCTAATTGGTTTATTTCTTGTAGATTAATCTTATAGACATGGATCTCATGAAGAGGATCTCAAATACGGATTAGGAGACAAAAGAGTACCAGGCCGATACTGATAATTGGAAGGCACAATATGATAGCCTAAGGATTGACATGGATGCCTTAGAAGAGGAAAGGAGTACCTTGAAGTGGAAGATGAGGCTCATGGAGGTAGAACTGGTAGTAGAGAAGGCTTCTCCAGTCAGGCTGATAAAGACAAGAGTATTCTGGAGTCCTCATTTGCTGAGCAATTGTCCCGCGCCTCAGAGGATATTAGAGACTTGAAAAACTTGCTGGGGCAGAAGGAGGAATACTCAGGCGAGCTCGTGCAATCACTCACTCGTACTCAAGAGGACTTTCGTAATACTTTAGATAAAGTTCAAACTCTGGAGGAGTCGATTGTACCGTTAAGAGCCACCCATGAAACTGCTGAAGCGGAGAAGGACGGATTGAGAACTGAGCTTCAAGTATGGGAAAGGGATTATGAAGATCTTGAAGAGGTCNATGAGTCAAGAGGGTTTCGACCTTAGTGCTGAAATAGCTAAAACTAAGGAAGCCATGGAGAAGGCTCAACAAGGTCATAACCTCTCTTCACCTGATGGTGAGACTCCTGCTGCTCGTGCCTCTTCATCCCTAGTTGCTCCCGCTCCTTCCACTAGTGAAGTCAACCCCCCTCTTGAGAAATTTAAGAAGTTGGTTCATCCCTTCTTCTTTTTTTTGTCTCAATTGGTGGTTACCCCCAGTCCCATAGGGGGTAAATTTGGATCTCTTTAAAGTCCCCAAATGACAACGTAGGGGCACCTCAATGTATAAAAATTCTATACGGCTAAGTATAAGTTAATACTTAGTTTTTACTTAGCCGTTTTAATACATTAATGCTAGTATGACTTTTGTTTTCTGTTGAGTTTCTGTTTCACTCTTTAAGTCTTTTACATGCTTAATTTCGAGGTTTTTGTTTTTACCTCTGAATTTTTGCATGAGGATGCTGGTAATCACTTGTACCTTTTCATAGTAGGTACGGTGTTTGTGAGCCTTTTTGTAGCAGGCTTCATTTATGAAAGAGGGACCTTTATGATTGACATGAAGAAGATATCTCAACTTCATGATAATGCAATAGAGTGATAGGAATTTTACACATGTTTAAGAATGTTTCCAAGGAAAGTTTTTTGTTTGAACCTCCACGATATTTTACATATGTTTGATTATTGTCTAAAACTCTTGTTGCAACTGTTTTTGTTTAACAGATTTGATATATCCTCGTATTTCGTAACTGTTTTTCATAGGTAATAGTTTTTCGATATTAATACAAGGGAACAACTATTTTTCACTAGTAACAGTTTTTATAAAGATTGGGGTTTCTACCCGCAACTGTTTTTATTGATAACAGTTTTATAATAAGTACGAGGAAAATGCTTTTTCATCCGTAACTATTTTATTTGACAACAGTTTTCTAAACAAATACATGGATTTTGATCTTTCATTCTTAACTGTTTTATTTGATAACAGTTTTTTTGAGTAAGTACAAATGATGATGATCTTTTACCCCTAACTGTTTTTGTTACAACAGCTTTGAATAAGTACACATTTCTTCCTCGTGACTAATATTTTGCCTTTCAGCCTAAACATGTTCGAGGGTTTTTTTGCATTTTTGCAGGCTTTGTATTTGGATGACTCTTTTGATCTCTTTCGATTCTGCTCGTATCACTTGTCTTGTTGGGTAGATGGGTCTTCAATCTCGAGCTTTTGACTTTATGATAGTCTTCTTTGCTTCGTCTTAGACTTCCATACTGTATAGTCCCCCAAGTGTTTGAGCTTTCAAGAATGAGATCTCAAGCACTTGATTATTCCTTCCTTGTGGTCCTTTTCCTGAAAAGGAAAAACATTCCGGACTCGAAGGTATATAGTTTTTTAGATGATGACTGCTTAACCCTTTTAAAACGTCCATCAGAAAGTGTAACCCTAGACCGGGAATTGTGTTATTTCCTCGCGTCTTTGCAGGTCTAATATCATCATCTGGTGATGGGTTAGCTTTATGCCTATCATCTAAAAAAGTTAGTAAAATTTTTAAATGTTTAAAATAAAACCGAACGTGTGATACCTGACCGGGGGTATTTCTTTTCCTTAGAAGTAATACTTCTTTAGGTGGATGGCGTTCCAGCTTGTTGGTATAACTCTACCGTCCATAGCTTCCAACTCATAGGCTCCCTTCCCAGCTATGCCTCGGATTTTGTAGGGTCCTTCCCAGTTTGGATTTAGCTTTCCTACGCCTGCTTCTTTTGTTGATTGAAAGACTTTTTTGAGGATGAAGTCCCCAATCTTGAAGTACCTGAGATGAGATTTACGGTTGTAATAACACTCTATGATTTTCTTTTGAGCTGCCATCTGTATCAGTGCTACTTCTCTCCGTGGTTCGAGCAGGTCCAGATTGGTCCTTAATTCATCGTTGTTTGCTTCCTCCATGGTTGTTGTGAACCTTATGCTTGGTTCTCCAATCTCCACATGTATTAAGGCTTCTGAGCCATATACAAGTGCGAAGGGAGTTTCTCCCGTGGCTATTTTTGAAGTTGTTCTGTATGCCCATAGTACCGCTGGTAACTCATCAGGCCAGTTTCCTTTGGCTTTATCCAGCCGCTTCTTTAGATTGTTGATGATGACCTTATTCGTTGACTCAGCTTGACCATTAGACACGGGGTGGTATGGCGTTGAAGTGATCCGTTTTATTTGCCAGCTTTCGAGGAATTCTGTGATTTGCGAGCTTATGAAATGTGGGCCATTATCGCACACAATCTCCTTTGGTATCCCAAAGCGGCATCTTATGTTTCGCCATAAGAAGCTTTTAACTTCCTTTTCTCGCACTTGTTTGAATGTTTCTACCTCTACCCATTTTGTAAAATAGTTGTTTAGCATGAGCATAAACTATACATGTCCTTTAGCTGTGGGAAGAGGTCCTACTATGTACATACCCCATTTCATGAAAGGCCATGGGGATATTATTCGATGCAATAATTCCGCTGGTCGATGCATGTTATTGGCAAACCTTTGGCACCTGTCGCATTTGGATACGAAGTTCTCGGCCTCTTATTCCATCTTGTGCCAATAGTATCCAGCTCTGATTAGGGTTTTCACTAAGAATCTTGCCCCTGAGTGATTTCCACAGTGTCCTTCGTGGACTTCTTTCATCACATTCCATTTGGTTAGGTCCGAGTCATTTAGCTAGGGGTCTTCCGAACATCTTGCGATAAAGCGAGCTGCGAATAAGGCAGTATCGTGCAGCTTTGCGGCGAAGTGCTTGAGCTGCTTTCCTGTCTTCAGTTACGGTGACATTCTGCAAAAAATTAAGAATTTCGTTTCTCCAGTCCCAGGTTAAGTTGTTGAAAGTTACCTCATTCTTGTCATGGTCGATCATTGAGTGGAATAGTTGGACGATAATTGAATTGTCTTTGTTTGTTATTTTCGTGACTGCTGTCAGGTTAGCTAATTCATCTGCTTCTGCATTTTCCTCTCTAGGTATTTGCATTACCTTCCATGTTTTGAATTGTCTCACGAGCTCTCGTGCTTTTTCAAGATACTGTTGCATTCGAGTCTCTTGAGTGATGTAAGTCCCCTGCATCTGATTTACTACTAGTTGGGAGTCGTTGTTGATCATGATTTGCTCAATTGAGAGCTCCCGTGCGAGTTCAAACCCTGCAATAACAGCTTCGTACTCTGCTTCATTGTTAGTTATAGGATAACACTTGATAGCTTGCCGTGTCTTTTCACCCTTGGGTGATATTAAGACTATGCCTAAGCCGACACCTTTTATATTTGAGGAGCCATCGGTGAATAGGGTCCATAGGCCCGGATTAGCACTGTTAAAAAGTTGTAACTCTTTTTCTACTTCAAGGATAATGTTATTACTAAAGTTAGCAACAAAATCAGCTAGTATTTGAGACTTAATTGCAGTCCTAGACTGATAGATTATTTCATGCTCACTTAATTCTATGGCCCACTTGGCTAATCTTCCTGACAATTCTTGTTTATGAAGAATATTTCTTAAAGGATATGAAGTCACAACGGTGATTGGGTGACATTGAAAATATGGTCGTAATTTTCTAAATGCCATTATTAAAGCTAAGGCTAATTTTTCCAGATGTGGATATCTAGTTTCAACATCTAGCAAAGTTTTACTTACATAGTGATAGGTAATTTCTTACCTTTTTCTTCTCTTACCAGTACTGCACTTACAGCAATTTCTGAAACAACCAGGTAAATGTACAATATTTCCCCTTCTTTTGGCTTTGAAAGCAGCGGTGGTTCAATAGATAAATCTTCATATTCTTGAGGGCTTGCTGACATTCTTCAGTCCATTCGAACTGA
>MDKI01213726.1:0-44776 GCA_005239505.1 Nicotiana paniculata | reverse complement strand
CGACTCTGGGCATAATACCCCAGATTATATTTGCAACGCCCGCTTAATCTTTTATTAGACATAATTGAGCGTGATCACACACCTACGAGGTTGGGACCGCAGGTGGGGTCGCACCAGACCTTGTGCACCATCAGTCATTTTAGGCTGGTTTTTTTCTTGATCGATGCTCGAATGGCATCTGGTCCCACCCGAGACGCCGTCCAAATATACTAACAAGTCCTAAATCATAATACGGACTCGCTCGAGCCTTCAAAATATCCGAAATAGCGCTAAATCTAAAAATCACACCTCAAAACCTATTGGATCAAACTTAAGAACTTCAAGTTTCTGAATTCGCTTTCAACGTGTCGAACCATACCTATACTACTCTGAATGACCCTAAATTTTGCGAGCAAGTCATAAATGACATAACAAAACTATTTCCGGTTTCAGAATTCCGTTTGGACCTCGATAACACAAAAACACGTTCTAAATTTCAATTTGAAATTAAAGACATTCTCACCTTACTATTTGGAGCCAAAACGCTCCCGGGTTATCCAAAACCCGTTCCGAACACACACCCAAGTTCGAGATCATCATCTGAACCTACTGAAATCTTCATATCTCGATTCCGGGGTCGTTTACTGAAAATATTGACTGAAGTCAAACTTGGACTTTAAGGCCAACCTTAAGGAACTAAGTATTCCTATACTACTCCAAACCTCGAACCACCCGTCCCTGCGAGTCATAAATTAGTAAAAAAACTACGGGAAGTCTCATTTAGGGGCACGGGGCCCTAAAACACAAAACGACTGGTCAGGTCGTTACATTCTCCACCTCTTAAACAAATGTTCCTCCTCGAACGTGTCTAGAGTCATACCTGGAGTGCTGAATAAGTGTGGATATCTGCTCCACATGTCCTCCTCGGACTCCCAAGTCACCTCCTCGACTGGTTGGCTCCTCCACTGGACCTTTACGGCGGAAACCCTCTTGGACCTCAACTGGCGATCCTGCCTGTCAATGATAGCAATTGGCTCCTCCTCGTACCCCAATCTCTCATCTAGTTGAATGGTACTGAAATTTACCACGTGAGAGAAGTCGGCGTGATACCTACGGAGCATGGACACATGAAAGACCGGATGAACCCCTGATAAGCTGGGAGGTAAAGCAAGCTCATAAACAACCTCCCCATCTGCTGAAGTAGGCCTCCTGGCCTCTGGTGTTCATATTTAACCTGCTGGAAATTTAGACATCTAGCCACATACTCCATTATGTCTTTCTTCATCTGTCTCCATCAGTAGTGTTGCCTCAGATCTCGATACATCTTCGTAGCAGCCGGATTGTATAGAATACTGTGAATCGTGAGCCTCCTCTAAAATCCTTACCCTCAGGCGATCAACGTTAGGGACACATAAGTGACCCTGAAGTCTCAGAACACCATCCTTGCCAATAGAAACCTCCTTGGAACCACCCTATACCACTGTCTCCCAGAGAGCCACCAAGTGCGGATCATCATACTGTCGAGTCTTGATTTCCCCTAGTAATGAAGACTGAGCCATCACATATGCAAAAACCCGATTGGGCTCGGAAAGGTCCAACCTCACCAGGAGATTAGCCAAGGACTGAATGCCCAGAGCTATAGGTCTCTCCTCTGCTGAAATGAAGGCCAAACTACACATACTCTCCGTCTTCCTGCTTAAGGCATCTG
This sequence comes from Nicotiana paniculata, assembly GCA_005239505.1. NCBI lineage: Eukaryota > Viridiplantae > Streptophyta > Magnoliopsida > Solanales > Solanaceae > Nicotiana > Nicotiana paniculata. Next base: position 43,089 of record MDKI01213726.1, on the reverse strand, counting down.
CTACAACGTTCTCTTTGCCCGGATGATAAAGAATGGTGATGTCATAATCCTTCAGCAACTCAAGCCACTTGCGCTGCCTCATATTAAGATCAATCTGCTTGAACAAGTGTTGCAAACTGCGGTGATCTGTATAAACCTCACAACGCACCCCATACAAGTAATGCCTCCAAATCTTAAGAGAATGAACAATCGCCGCTAAATCCAGATCGTGCACATGGTAATTATTCTCATGAACTTTCAACTGTCGTGAAGCATATGCAATAACTCTTCCCTCCTGCATCAACACAACCCAAACCAACGCATGAAGCGTCACAATAAACCATATATATCCCAGAACCGGAAGGCAACACTAGAATTGGTGTTGAGGTTAATGTTGTCTTGATCTTCTGAAAGCTAGCCTCACACTCTTCGGACCATCGAAATGGGGCATTCTTATGGGTCAACCTAGTTAGAGGGGATGCAATGGAGGAAAATCCCTCTATAAATCAGCGATAATAACCTGCTAGACCCAAGAAGCTCCTGATCTCTGTAGCTGAAGTAGGCCATAGCCAACTCTGAACTGCCTCAATATTCCTAGGATAAACCTTGATACCCTCTACGGATACCACATGCCCCAAGAATGCCACAGAATCCAACAAAAACTCACACTTGGAGAACTTAGCATACAGCTTCTGTTCCCGCAAAGTCTGGAGCACCACCCTCAAATGTTGTTCGTGCTCCCCCAGGCTATGTGAGTAAATCAGAATGTCTTCAATGAAGACGATGACAAAAGAATCAATATAAGGCCTGGACACCCTATTCATCAAGTCCATAAATGTTGTTGGGGCATTAGTCAAGACAAAGGACATCACCAGGAACTCATAGTGACCATATCTCGTACGAAAGGCAGTCTTCAAAACACCCGAGTCCCGAATCTTCAGCTGATGGTACCCTGATCTCAAGTCAATCTTATAAAACACTCGTGTACCCTGCAACTGGTCAAACAAATCATCGATACGCGGCAACGGGTACTTGTTCTTGATGGTGACCTTGTTCAACTGGCGGTAGTCAATACACATCCGCATAGTCCCATCCTTCTTCTTCACAAATAACACTGGGGAAACCCAAGGCGATACGCTTGGTCCGATAAACCATTTAGCCAATAACTCCTCGAGTTATTATTTCAATTCCTTCGGAGCCATGCGATAAGGGGGGATAGATATGGGTTGGGTGCCCGGAGCTAAGTCAATGCAGAAATTAATGTCACGATCCAGTGGCATGCCTGGAATCTGAAGGGAATACATCATCAAATTCTCGAACTACTGGCACTGAATCAATCGTTGGAGACTCGGCGGTGGTCTCCCGCACAAAAGAAAGATAAGCCAAACAACCCTTCTCGACCATATGTCGATCCTTCAGGAAGGAAATAACCCGACTAGCGGCACTAACTGAGGAACCTCTCCACTCCAATCTCGGCAACTCGGGCATGACTAGAGTAACAGTCTTGGCATGGCAATCTAAAATGGCATGATAGGGAGACAACCATCCCATGCCCAGGATAACCTCAAAATCAAACATATCAAGCAACATGAGGTCTGTTCTGGTCTCGAACCCAAAGAATGTAACCTCACAGGACCGATAAATCTGGTCCACAACCACAGCATCGCCCACGGGAGTGGACACATAAATAGTAGTACCCAAGGACTCACGAGGAATATCCAGGGAATGAGCAAATAAAGATGATACATATGAATAAGTGGACCCTTGATCGAATACTACCGATGCATCTCTACCGCATTATAAAATAATACGTGTGATCAGGACATTTGAGGCCACTGCATCTGATCTGGCCAGAATAGCATAGAATCTGGCTGGAGCGCCGGATGACTGACCTCCACCGGAATAGACAGGAGCTGACTGGGCTCCCCCTGCCTGGCCTCCACCTCTAGGACGACCCCTACCAGCATGTCCTCCACCTCTGGGTGGCCGAACCGCTGGTGCTGACCTCATAAGCTGGTGACCCTGTTACACTGCCTTGCCCCGAAGTCTGGGACAATGACTCTTCATGTGACCTGGATCCCCACACTCATAACAACACCCCGGCACCATGACTTGCTGCCCTAAAGAAGAACCCTGAATATCATGAGGACGGTAGGAACTCTCTGGCATAACACTGAAATAAGGACTGGCAGACCCCTGATGACCAGAATACCTGCTGGAGGAACCCTGAATAGCTGGCAGATGGTAAGAACTCTCTGGCATAGAACTGAAATAAGGCCTCGCTGGGACACCTCGTGGAGGTGGTGGTGCTGCTGAAAATGGGGGCCTACTAGGCTGGCCCCTACTAAACTGACCTCTGCTCCTAGTTGGAGCACCTCTGAAATACCCGAAAAATATATCCCTCTTATCCTGCTGACCCTGCTCTCTGCTCCTCGACCGATAACCCTAGATCCTGCGAGCGATCTCTACCACAAGCTGATAATGAGTCCCCATCTCCACCTCTCGGGCCATATTGGCCCTAATACCTAGATGCAACCCATCTACAAATCTCTGCACTCTCTCTACGTCAGTAGGGAGTATCATGAGTGCATGACGAGACAACTTAGAAAACCTAGCCTCGTAGTTGGTCACTGACATCTGACCCTACTCCAGCTGCTCAAACTGATATCGCAGCTCTTCCCTCTTAGAGGGTGGAATGTATCTGTCTAGGAATAACAGAGTGAACTGGTCCCAAGTGATGGGAGGGGAATCTCCTGGTCTTCTAAGAATATAGGACTGCCACCATCTACAGGCCCTGCCCTCTAGCTAAAAAGTAGTGAAGTCAACTCCATGTGACTTCAGTATCCTCATGTTGTGCAGTCTGTCCCTGCACCTATCAATAAAGTCTTGTGCGTCCTCATGACGCTCACCTCCATAGACAGGAGGGTGAAATATGGTCCCTCTGTCTAATAACTTTTGCGGATCACCGTCCGCAACTGGTCTGGGCTCAAGTGCTGCTGCTGCTACTGGCTGAACCCCACCCACAGGCGGTGTACTCGGGGTCTGATATAGTGCGGTTGCATGTCCAACGGCCTGTGCAGTAGGGGTCTATGTTCCCCATCCCTCTTGAGACGTGACTGGATCTGCTGGAAATAAACCATCATGAGTCAGGGTGTCCATGAACTGCATCATACGGCCCATGACTGCATCATGGCATTGTCGTAAAATCAAAAGGGGTAGGATCTGCTGCGGGCACCTCTCCCTGCTCCTCAGTGATGGTATCCTCTATTGGATCCACTAGGGGCGCGGCTGGTACAGTCCTGGGACGCCCCCGTCCCCTACCTCGGGTTGGTGCCCTCCCCTAGCCTCTGCCACGGCCTCGATTGACGGGGGTAGCGGCCCCTTCCGGGTCTGGAACATCAGTTGCTCGCATCCTCACCATCTGTGAGAGAATAGAAGAGTGAGATTTTTAGTATACCATCAAATGCACGATAGAAGATGAATAAAGAAAGACATCCTAACACCCTATATCCTCTCGAAGATAAGTACAAATGTCTCTGTACCGATCCGCAAGAATTTATTAGGTTTGCCCGTGACTTGTGAGACCTACGTGAACCTAGAGCTCTGATACCATGTTGTCACGACCCAAATCCTAACCGAGGTCGCGATGGCCCCAACACCGCTGCCAGGCAAGCCTACCTTTATTTACTAGTGATTTCAGGTAATTTACCAACACTTTTTTTTGTTCAACCCTTGCTTAACTTAGTTGGATACATTTAAGTAGAAACGGATAACTTAGACAAATTTTATGCAAAAATAAAATAATCATGAAGTCATAATTTACGATTACATCCCAAAATAAAGTCTACTAGTGTGTGTGTGCCAGGAACTACTGTCACAAGTCTATATGCATCTAGTACAATAATATCAAAAGAGTGAAAGTTTGTCCTACTGTCTGAGGAAGTATAGACATGAATGACAAAAAGAATAGCTCCAGAGTGCTGCTGGAAATCGCCAAGAAGAGCAGCTCACCGTGAAGCCACGACCAGTAAAACTCAGGGACGAGCTCCGGACTGGAACCCATATGCACCTGCCTCAGAACCTGTACAATTAAGTACATAGCGTAGCATGATTACATAAACAATATGTACCCCGTACGTATCCCGCCTAATCTCGAAGAAGTAGTGACGAGAGGTCGGCTTGACACTTACTAGGGCCCAAACAGAGTATTTAAGTGATAATTTAAAAGAGGACAACAAGTAAGCAAATAGTAAGAAAATAAATAATGAACCGTAATAAAATTCGACTGTGAAGTGAAGCATCAATTTACAAGTTTTAAGTTCGATCTTCCGGGTTAATTCACAACTCAATAGTCATAAACAATATCAGGCAAATAACATGCGCATAGTGGAATAAGGACATCCGGCCTGGGCCAACATAATAACAATAGATGTGCACTGCCGAAGGGTCGAACGACGTGAACCATAGATGCATCTATCAATACCCGCAGTGGCGTACTGCCTGATCCCATGAGAGTAGGGGAAATAATCACTCCACTCGCGAGATATAAATTGCGAAGCGGCCGCATGCAAACACAACATCTTTCTTTCAATTCTTTTCAAATAACAATTCGTTTAAAACATCAAACTCTCGGCTTCCCTTAAAAAACACAGTTGCATACAATGAAGCTACAAAGCATATAACTCAAGTTAATGAAATTCACATGGCATGGTGTGGACCTAACTACCCGGACATAATAATAATAGTCACTATGCACGGGCTCTCATCACCTCGTACGTACGTAGTCCCCCACAACAATGACACATACTCATTTAATTCACCTATGGGGAAAATTCCCTCTTACAAGGTTAGAAAGGAGACTTACCTCGCGTCAAGTCTACTTCCCGGATCAAGAATGTGTCCGAAAATCCGAATTCGTCGCCCAAGGACTCGAAACTAGTCAAATATTGCATGAATAAATCAATCTATACTCAAAAGTATGAAATTTCCCATTTAAATTATTATTTCGACCTAAATTGAAAATTCCCAAAATACACCCCTGGGCCCACATGCTCAGATTCTGGAAATTTTTGAAGGAAAATATCACCTCATGGCCTAAGGATCAATATTATATAGTTTTTGTTTGATTCCTCAACAAATTTCTTGGTCATTTCCCATTTTTGTCAAGAACCTAGGTTTTTACTCTAACTCATGTTTTCTACTAATTGTGGTGTTAATCTACCTAATAATTCAAGTAATAAGCTAAAGTCATAGTAGAAATTACTTACCTCTCAGTAGCTAGGCCGAATACGCTTCTTGCATGACCTCAAAATCGCCCAAGGATGAAGAAAAATGGTCAAAAATGACTAAGTCTGTGTTTAAAAGAAATGTCACGACCCAAAACCCCTAAGGTCGTGATGGCGCCGGACACAAGGTCAGGCAAGCCAAACCATTAATTAATTGAAATGACTTTCCAGTTTTAACATTTTCGAAATTGTTACCTTTTCTTGCATTTCATAATCAAATAAATAAATTTTTGTAAACTTAAATACGACAGCAAATCAATTCAATTTAATGGAGTAAATCCCAACACATCCCCAGAACCCGGTGTCACAAGTACATGAGAAATTTCTAAGAATTTATACAATCATTACAAGCCTGTCCGAAATACAATTGGACAAGGTAATTTAAATGAAATAGATACAGTGCGAAGGAGACTCTGTCAGCTGCGGATTGCCTCCAGATGATGCAGCTCGCCTAAGTCTCTGAATCCTCCACATTGCCATGAAAGTACTTGTGCAATAAAATTGCACAGCAAGTGTAGCATGAGTACAAAACAACGTGTACTCAGTAAGTCGCCCGCCTAACCTCACAGAGGTAGTGACGAGAGCAAATTAGACACTTACTAGGGTCCGACGATATAATAAATGACAAGATATGATGAAATAACAGTAGATATGTAAGACAGTGAGCAACGAGTACATATCAAGTACAGAAATCCAGGTAACCACTGAGAATAAACAACAATGTACACTTTCCTTTTTCCCAAATACATGTCAAGCCAATACCAATAGAATAGTACCAAAAAGTCATGCGCACACAAGGGTAAGACAACCGGCCGGAGTCATAAGTTAGTCATGCACGTGCACTGCCGAGGATCGAACGGCCCGTACCAAAAGTGCACCTCTCAACCTCTCTATGCACTGCCGAGGATTGATCGGCCCATCCCAAAAGTGCATCTCTCAACCTCTCTACGCATTGGCGAGGATCGAACGGCCCATACCAAAAGTGTGTCTCTCAATCTCTCAATGCACTGTCGAGGATCGATCGGCCCATCCCAAAAGTGCATCTCTCAATCTCTCTACGCATTGTCGAGGATCGAACGGCCCATACCAAAAGTGCGTCTTTCAATATAATAATCCTCTCTATGCACTGCCGAGGATCAATCGGCCCGTCCCAAAATTGCACCTCTCAATATAATACGGCTAGCCTACTCGCGAACCATACATGCGACTCAGGTGCTCATAAGAATACATACACAAATACAGGGCCTTCCTGCTCGTGAATCACTCAAGCGACTCAGGCACCCAAAGTTACACATATCCACATAATAAATTCGTATTTTATCAAGAAAACCATTTTTCTCAGGAAAATGGTAAGGTATTTATTAAGAGAAACATGAAATATAGGTTTTGAAATCTTCATTTTTGAAACTTATTTGTCTAGTTTAGTAGTACTCCATGATACAACCCAGTCCAGGTACACATATATTCACAGCGGAAACAATTTTCTTTTAGAAGGTTAACAATATGAACTCTAATTTTTGTTTATAGACATTCAATTACGTTTTCGGTCATATTAGCAGTTTAATATTTCAAGCAGGGTTACAGGTACACACGTAAAGCATGCTAGTGGGTCCTAGGCTACTCGGACATGGCATAATAGCAGCTACGCACGGATTCTCGTTACCTTGTGCGTACGTAGCCCCCGAAAACATTATGAAGTGAATTAATTAATCTATGGGGACGATTCCCCCTCACGAAGTTAGAAAGGAGACTTATCTCGCTTTGAAATTCCAACACCGGCTTCCAAGCCCTTCCGATGACTCCAACGGACGCACAACGCTCCGAAACTACCACATAAATGACAAAGCAATGAAAATCCATCCTAATATTCACAACCAATTCAGATTATATACTTCCCAACTCTGCTCGGAGAAATGACCAAAATACTCTCGGGCCCACGTGCCCGAAAATTCGAGATTCTCGAAGATACATTCTACCCACAGCCTTAACAACTCAAATATATAATTTACTCAAATATTCATACTCAATTCGTGGCTAAAATCTAAATTTCCAAAATTCTAGGTTTCTTCAATATTTCCAAATTTTTTCCTCAATTTCCACTACCAAATCTATGTAATAATCTTGTATTTAACCTTAGAAACAAGTAGAAACAACTTACCTCTCGATGCTTGGTGAAATCTCCCTTGAAAGCTCTCCAAAATCGCCTAACCCATGAAGAAAATGAGAGAGAAATGGCACAAACCCATTTTAAAACATTCTGCCCAGGCATTTTTCGCACTTGCGGTGCTTCCTCCACACCTGTGATCTCTCAGGTGCGACCAAATCACCCGCACCTGCGGTTACCCTCAACTCCAGCCAAACCGCACATGCGCCCCCATTGCCCTGCGGCTTCACAGGTGCGGAATATCCATCGCACCTGCGGTTCCCATCCAAGACAAGCCATACTCGCACCTGCGACTCCTAAGTCGCACCTGCGGCCAAAACCTCGCAGGTGCAGATCACACCAGATGACAGCAAAACTAGCCCTTTTCCAACTTCAGCTTTGATCCGTTAACCACCTGGAGTCCACCCGAGGCCCCCGGGATCCCGTCCAATTACACCAACCTGTCCCAAAACATGACACGGACTTGCTCGAGCCCTCAAATCACATCGAACAACGCCGAAATCACGAATCACACTCAATTCCGATTCTTTAAGAACTCAGAATTTCAAACTTCTACATCCGATGCTGAAACCTATCAAATCATGTTTGATTGACCTCAAATTTTGCACACAAGTCATATTCAACATTACGGACCTGCTCTAACTTCCGGAATTGCATTCCGACCTCGATATCAAAACTTCCACTTCCGATCGGATTTCCCAATAAACTTCAAATTTCCATCTTTAGCCAAATGGCTCCAAAATGACCTACGGACATCCAAATTCACTTCCGATTGCGCTCCCAATTCCAGAATCACCATACGGAGCTATTCCCAGACTCGGAATCCCAAACGGACATTAATCTCACTGATATGCACTTCAAGCCCAAATTCATGAAATCCTTCTAAAATGCTAAATTCCACAATAGAAACCGAAACGCTCCCGGGTTATCCAAAACCCGATCCAGACATACACCCAAGCCCGAAATCATAATACGAACCTGCTGAAACCTTCAAATCCTGATTCGGAAATCATTTACTCAAAATTTCAATCTTAGTTGACTTCTCTAACTTAAGGCTTCTGAAATGAGAATTTCCTTTCCAAATCAATTCTAAACTTCCTGGAATTCAATGCCGACCACGCCCACGGGTCATAATACCTGAAATGGAGCTGCTCACGAATGCAACCCGCTGAACGACGCACTAAAACTCAAAACGACCGGTCGGTTCGTTACAAGAAAGTGCATTGCCTACAGGATTTTCGCACCTGCAGCTCGAGGACCGCACCTGCAGTCTCGCATCTGCGAGGAATTTCTCGCACCTACGGTTTTGCATCTGCAAGGAATTTCTCACACCTGCGGATAAGGGAAAAGGGGCCTGGTTTCGCACCTGCGGTGGGAAGTCCGCACTCGTGGCTCCGCTTCTGCGAAACGAGGCCTGCACCTGCGGAAATTGGCACCTCCCTTAGGAGTCACACCTGTGACTGGACCTCCGCAGGTGCGGTCGCACCAGACTTGGTGCACCAACAGTCATTTTAGGCTGGTTTTTGTCTCGCTCGATGCCCGAATGGCATCTGGGCCTACCCGAGACCCCGTCCAAATATACCAACAAGTCCTAAATCATAATACGAACTCGCTCGAGCCTTCGGAATGCCCGAAACAGTGCTAAATCTAAAAATCACACCTCAAAACCTATTGGATCAAACTTAAGAACTTCAAGTTTCTGAATTCGCTTTCAACATGTCGAACCATACCTATACTACTCGGAATGACACCAAATTTTGCGAGCAAGTCATAAATAACATATCGGAACTATTCCCGATCTCGGAATTCCATTCAGACCTCGATAACACAAAAACACGTCCTAAACCTCAATTTGAACTTAAGACATTCTCAGCTCACTATTTGGCGCTGAAACGCTCCCGGGTAATCCAAAACCCGTTGTGAACACACGCCCAAGTCCGAAATCATCATCCGAACCTACTGTAGAAACAATTAGAATAACTCAGCCACCTTTTCCAGCTCTTAGTTATAACGGAATCTCACATGAGTTTCCAAATTTCCAAATTTTGAGTTTAAAAATAAAAGAAAGTGCAAAATATGAGAAGTAGTAAAGTAAAACAGTAAGTTTTCAAATCTTTGCTTTTGAAAATCAATAAAACATAAGTGTCTTCCCTTATTGCTCCTTGTTGCGGCGCGCAACCCGCTCCCACCTGTCCACCCTTATTGATCCTCCCTGCATATATCACCCTTATTTCTCATGTTGCGGCGTGCAACCCGATCCCACATATCCACCCTTATCACTCCATGTTGCGGCGTGCAACCGCTCCCACCAGACAATCACACCTTTTTTTTATAAATTTTTTTTTCACCATTTAAGTCAAAGCTTTTCACAATATTTATGTCTCAACAATTGTAAACATAACAAGTTTCACTTTAAATAACACTAAGAGATAAATATGAAATAATGACAATAAAACAATGAGTGTTCCAGTCTTTATTTTACAAACAGTAAAATATGAATATTCTCCCTTATTGCTCCTTGTTGCGGTGTGCAACCCGATCCCACCTGTCCACCCTTATTGCTTCTTCATATATATATATATATATATATATATATATATATATATATATATATATATCACCCTTATTTCTCCTGTTGCGACGTGCAACCCGATCCTACTTGTCCACCCTTATTAATACTTGTTGCGGCGTGCAACCCGCTCCACCCAGACAAATCACATTTCATCTCTTTATTTATAATAAAGTTTCACAAATCACATTCCAAACCTTTCACAATACTTAAATCTCAATTATCATAAACTGGAAACTGTACAATTCAGAAACTTCATCAATTATTACTACACAACGAAACCAATCGAAATGTATAATGTAACACTGACAACCAGCTCAATCTTTATGAATCAGAACAAAACCCAGGGGACAACCAACACTTCCAAAATACTCTAAACAATACTTAACAATAAGTTAACGAATCCAAATAAACATATAACCATCAATGGCCATAAAACAATTAAGCCAGGAAGCAAATAATTGGAAACAATACTTATTGCTCCTTGTTGCGGTGCGCAACCCGCTCCCACCTGTCCACCCTTATTGCTCCTCCTTGCATATATCACCCTTATTTCTCCTGTTGCGGCGTGCAACCCGATCCCACTTGTCCACCCTTATCACTCCTTATTGCGGCGTGCAACCCGCTCCACCAGACAATCACATCTCTTTTTTTGTAAAAGAGATTTTCACCATTTAAGTCAAAGCCTTTCACAATATTTATGTCTCAACAATTGTTAACAGAACAAATTTCACTTTAAATAACAGTAAGTGAAGAATATGAAATAATGACAATAAAACAATGAGTGTTCCAGTCTTTATTTTATAAACAGTAAAACATGAATATTCTCCCTCATTGCTACTTGTTGCGGCGTGCAATCTGATCCCACCTGTCCACCCTTATTGCTCCTCCCTATATATATATATATATATATATATATCATCCTTATTTCTCCTGTTGCGATATGCAACCCGATCCTACTTGTCCACCCTTATTACTCCTTGTTGCGGCGTGCAACCCGCTCCCACCAGAGAAATCACATTTCATCTCTTTATTTATAATAAAGTTTCACAAATCACATTCCAAACCTTTCACAATACTTAAATCTCAATTATCATAAACTGGAAATTGTACTATTCAGAAACTTCACCAATTATCACTACACAGCGAAACCAATCGAAATGTATAATGTAACAATGACAACCAGTTAAATCTTTATGAATCAGAACAAAACTCAGGGAACAACCAACACTTCCAAAATACTTGAAACAATACTTAACAATAAGTTAACGAATCCAAATAAATATATAACCATCAATGAACATAAAACAATTAAGCCAGGAAGCAAATAATTGGAAACAATACTTATTGCTCCTTGTTGCGGTGCGCAACCCGCTCCCACCTGTCCACCCTTATTGCTCCGCCCTACATATATCACCCTTATTTCTCCTGTTGCAGCGTGCAACCTGATCCCACTTGTCCACCCTTATCACTCCTTGTTGCGGCATGCAACCCGCTCCACCAGACAATCACATCTCTTTTTTTTGTAAATGAGATTTTCACCATTTAAGTCAAAGCCTTTCACAATATTTATGTCTCAACAATTGTAAACAGAACAAGTTTCACTTTAAATAACAGTAAGTGAAGAATATGAAATAATGACAATAAAACAATGAGTGTTCCAGTCTTTATTTTATAAACAGTAAAACATAAATATTCTCCCTTATTTCTCTTTGTTGCGGCGTGCAACCCGATCCCACCTGTCCACCCTTATTTCTCTTCCATATATATATATATATATCACCATTACTTCTCCTATTGCAGCGTGCAACCCGATCCTACTTGTCCACCCTTATTACTCCTTGTTGCGGCGTGCAAACCGCTCCCACCAGACAAATCATATTTCATCTCTATATTTATAATAAAGTTTCACAATTCAGATTCCAAACCTTTCACGATACCTAAATCTCAATTATCATAAACAAGAAATTGTACTATTCAGAGACTTCACCAATTATCACTACACAGCGAAACCAACCGAAATATATAATGTAACACTGACAACCAGCTCAATCTTTTATGAATCATAACAAAACCCAGGGAACAACAACACTTCGAAAATACTTGAAACAATACTTAACAATAAGTTAACTAATCCAAATAGACATATAACCATCAATGATCATAAAATAATTAAGCCAGGAAACAAATAATTGGAAACAATACTTATTGCTCCTTGTTGCGGTGCGCAGCCCGCTCCCACCTGTCCACCCTTATTGCTCCTCCCTGCATATATCATCCTTATTTCTCCTGTTGCGGCGTGCAACCCGATCCCACATGTCCAACCTTATCACTCCTTGTTGCAGCGTGCAACCCGCTCCCACCAGACAATCACATCTCTTTTTTTGTAAAAAAGATTTTCACCATTTAAGTCAAAAAAATTTACAATATTTATGTCTCAACAATTGTAAACAGAACAAATTTCACTTTAAATAACAGTAAGAGAAGAATATGAAATAATGACAATAAAACAATGAGTGTTCCAGTCTTTATTTTATAAACAGTAAAACATGAATATTCTCCCTTATTGGTCCTTGTTGCGGCGTGCAACCCGATTCCACCTGTCTACCCTTATTGCTCCTCCCTATATATATATCACCCCTTATTTCTCCTGTTGCGGCGTGCAACCCGATCCTATTTGTCTACCCTTATTATTCCTTGTTGCGGCGTGCAACCCACTCCCACCAGAGAAATCACATTTCATCTCTTTATTTATAATAAAGTTTCACAAATCAGATTCCAAACCTTTCACAATACTTAAATCTCAATTATCATAAACAGGAAACTGTGATATTCAGAAACTTCACCAATTATCACTACACAGCGAACCCAACCGAAATGTATAATGTAACGCTGACAACCAGCTCAATCTTTATGAATCATAACAAAACCCAAGGAACAACCAACGCTTCCAAAATACTTTAAACAATACTTAACAATAAGTTAACGAATCTAGTAGACATCATAAGACAATTAAGCCAGGAAGCAAATAATTGGAAACGGGGAAGGGACCATTTTAAGCAGATAATTTGTTAGTGCATAGGTACTCGTCACTTCACCTATAGACCACACACGTGCAAATTTACATAGCAATCAAGTTGGGGATTCCTATTCCCTCAAGTAAAGGTTAAACCAAGCACTTACCTCAATTTCACAAGCAAATCACTGCTCTATCACAACTTTTCCTTTAGAATTTGCCTCTAACCTGCTCGAATCTAATCACAATTGGTTCAATATCATCAACTATTGCTTAAAGGAATTAAATTTAATGAAAAACTATGGTTTTCCTATGTTTTTTATCAAAATACAAAAATCTACTTCGGGACCGATTGGTCTAAACTCGAGGTTCGGTCCAAAATTCGTTTATCCATTCTTCCCTGAGTCCGTATATACAATTAGTTTTGGAATCCGACCTCAATTCGAGGTCTAAATTCCCAAATTTCGAAATTCCTAAGTTCTACCTAAAAATCCAATTTTTTTACCATGAAAACTCTAGATTTTTGGTTGAAATCTTGTTAAAAGTTGTTAAGGATTGAAAGGAATTAGTTAGAGATCACTTACCAATTATTTGGAGAAGTTTGGATCTTTAAAAAATCGCCCATGAAGGTTTAGGGTTTGAGAGAATTGAAAAAGAAGTGAAAATTCCGTCTAAAATCTCACTTCACAGGTTGCATATATAAAATGAATTATTAGGATCTGTTCGATGTAGTTCAAATTTTAACTACGAGTAGTTTATGTCCAACTCAATACTCTATAAGGCAGTTGCTGAAAGCGAGTTTAGGTCTTAAATATTGAAGTAGACTTTAGTTTAAGGTAACTATGAGCAAATTCCTATTAAGTCCTAAGTTGAACAACCTTATCACAAGTTAAACTATATTATATAGAATCTATATATACTGACTTGAATATTTTGAAGAATTCATCACTAGTCATTCATAGTGGTTAATGCAACAAGAGGCCAGGCTGCTTATAGCTGCACATAATGTCACATCCAATCAAAAAAATAGGAGTTCGCATTTGCGACATCTGGGCTCCCTAGGTATACTTCGCATTTGCGATATATATATGTTGCATTTGCGACATCTGGAATCCTAGGCATAGTTCACATTTGCGATATATATGTCTCATTTGCGACATTTGGGCACACCAGAAACCAGCATTTTTTCCCGACACGAAAATAAGCATAACTTCCTTATACGATGTCCAAATTCGATAATTCTTTTTCATATGGCTCCGTAATTACAATACGGATCTAATGGTTCAATAAAAACTGAATTTGGATCTCATTTGATTAATGTGGTGTCATTTATGCGTGAAGAAACGACGATAAAGCATCAAAAACAAGCGCAACATAGCCTAAACATATCTGAAACTCACCCAAACCCTCAGGATTCCAATCCAAACATGCACGCAAGTCTAAAAACATCATACGTACTTACTCGTGTGATCAAATCATCAAAATAACATCAAAAACTACGAATTTAACCTCAAAATTCATGATTTTCTCAAGAACCCTAAAAATTTTCTAACTTTTCAACCGGACGTCCGAATCATGTCAAATCAACTCCGATTCTCATCAAATTTCACAGATAGGACTTAAATATCATTAAAAACTTGTACCGAGCTCCAGAACCAAAATACGGGCCTGATACCAATGATTTCAAACATAATATCCTTTCTTTATTTCCTGTAAAAACCAGCACATCAAATTTCTTCAAAAATTATTTTCTAAGGCTAGGGACCTCGGAATTCAATTCCAGGCATATGCCCAAGTCCCATATTTTACTATGGACATCTCGGGATCGTCAGAACACAGATCCGGATCCGTTTACTCAAAATGTTGACCAAAGACAACTAAAACCAAATTTTAACTCTAAAAATTTCTATTTCTCATATTTTCACATAAGCCTTCCGGTTTCACTCCCGGACTGCGCACGTAAATTGAGGTAATTAAAATAAGTCTTTTAAGGCTAATGAGAGTAGAATAGTGTCTTAATTCATAAGATGGCCCTTTGGGTCATCAAAGAGAGGGTCCCAGGATCCGCAGAAGCGGTCCTTTCTTCGTAGAAGCGGAGCCGCAGATGCGATCCCTGCCAGCCCCTCCCTTTCCACAGATGTGCACCTTGGTCCGCAGAAGCGATACTGCAGGTGCGGTCCACTCCCCGCAGGTGCGAAAGCACTGGAAGCAGTGAGGTCATTTTAAAGTCGAGACTTACGCATATTTGAGGGCATTTATTACAACCTTGGACGCTTTAGGAGCTCCCAAAGCAGAGATTTCGACTTAGTACCTTGAGGTAATGTATTTCCTACTTAATGTGAGTTTATTAATTAGTTTTTAGGTAGATTAACACAGAAAAATAAGTGAAAATTATGGGTTTATAGTAAAACCTAGGGTTTTGATAAAAATAGGATTTAACCACGAAATTTGTTATGGAATCTAGTAAAAGTCATATATTATTGATCCTTAGGTTATGGGTAATAACTTCCCTTAAAAATTTTCGGAATCCGAGCATGTGGGCCCGGGGGTAAATTTTAGGAATATTGCAAACTAGGTTGGGTAACCATTTAAATAGGGAAATTGTGAATATTTGAGCATATGTTGATTAGTTTATGTGATGTTTGGTTAGTTTCGAGTTGTGGGGCGATGAATTCGGAGGTTCGGGCACGTTCTTGAGTTGGAAATAGGCTCGAAGCGAGGTAAGTCTCCTTTCTAACCTTGTAAGAGGGAATTGTCCCCATAGGTGATTTGATCGATTATGTGCTACTATTTGAGAGGGGCTATGTACACTCGAGGTGAAGAGAGTCTGTGCGTAGCTATTATTATGCTTATGTCCGGGCTAGGACCCAAAAGCATGCTTTACTTGTCATACTTGTAATTTTACTGATAAGTTTAAAAATGCTTAAATCATATCGAACTTGGAAAATGAGATTCTAAAAGGATTAATCCCTATCTTCTTGATCATTAAAAGAGAAATTTTTCATTTCCTTGGGTAATTATTTTCCTGTTAAATTTTGGATTTACTGCTTGAATGTGTGTACCTATGAGTTCCTGCGTCACATGTATGATCCGCGAGCGGGGTAACTCTATTATATATATTTGTCCGCGTCGCACGTATGATTCGCGATAAGGGTAATAGATACATCTATGGTTCACACCATTCGACCCTTCGGCAGTGCACACTTATTATTTTGTTGGATCGGGTCGTACGCCTTCGGCATGTTATGCGCACGCTATCTACTTGGTATATTTTTCTGTGATTGTTAAATCGTTAAGATGCCCTGGAGAATAAATTAGTAACCTGTTTGATTGGAATTGACACATAAATGTACTTGCGGAAAGATTTATCATTTCTTCTCTTTATTGTTATTCATCTTTGATATTCATGCTTAGCCTTATATTTAGATAAATTGTTTGGCACTAGTAAGTGTCAAGTCGACCTCTCGTCACTACTTCTTCGAGATTAAACTGGATACTTACTGGGTACATAGTGTTTATGTACTCATGATACGCTTATGTACTTAAATGTACAGGTTCTGAGGCAGGTGCATCTGGTTATCAACCCGAGCACGTTCTTGACTTCTCGAGATCAGAGATCACACGATGATCTGCCTCTCTTGATGTCATTCAACAACACGTTGGAGTCTTTCCCTTTTGTTATTCTGTCTATATCCATTCAGACAGTAAGATAAATGTATTCTTTTGATTTACTTCTACTAGATGCATGTACACTTGTGACACTAGTTCCTGGCACACACATTGGTAGACTATTCTTTTGGAAATGTAACTATTTAAAATTAACTTCTTGATAATTGCAATAAAATTTGCCTTTGATATTTGTTATCTTCTCATGCTTTGTGACAAAAACTCAAGTATTGTTAAAAAAAGGTTTTATAAAATTAAGTGGATCTCACTAGACTAATTGTGTTGGCTTGCCTAACTTCGGCGTTGGGCGCCATCGCGACCTAGATTAGGATTTGGGTCGTGACAACATGGTATCAAAGCTCTAGGTTCACGTAGGTCTCACAAGTAACGGGCAAACCTAATAAAGTCTTGCGGATCGATATTGAGACATATGTATTTATCTTCGGGAGGCTATAGGGTGTTAGGAAATTTCTCTTTATTCATTTTCTATCGTGCAATTGATAGTATATTAAATCTCACTCTTCTATTCTCTCACAGATGGTGAGGACGCCCACAACCGACGTTCCAAACTCGGGAGGGGCCGCTACCCCCGTCGCTAGAGGCAAAGGCAGAGGCCGGGGGAGGGCACCAGACCGAGGTAGGGGACGAGGGCGTCCCAGGGCTCCCCCAGTTTCACCACCAGCGGATCCAGCAAAGGTACCTATTATTAAAGAGTAGGGTGAGGTGCCCGCAGCGGATCCTGTCCCGGTGGATTTCATGACGTCGCCAGGCTTTCAGGAAGTCATGGGTTGTATGATGCGGTTCATGGATACTATGACACATGCTAGTTTATTTCCAGCGGACTCGGCCACATCTCAGGCGGGGGGGGAGCACAGACCCCTACTGCCCAGGCCCCAGGACATGCAACTACGGTTTATTAGACTCCGGGTACACTGCCCGCAGGTGGGGCCCAGCAAGTAGCAGCAGCAACACCTGAGCTCGGACCAGCTGAAGACGGCGATCCGCAGAAGCTATTAGACAGATGGACCAGACTGCACCCTCCTATCTTCGGGGCGAGCGTCATGAGGATGCTCAGGATTTTATTAATAGGTGCAGGGACAGACTGCACAACATGAGGATACTGGAGTCTCATGGAGTTGACTTCACTACTTTCCAGGTAGAGGGCAGGGCCCGTAAATGGTGGCAGTCTTATGTTTTTGGCAGGCTAGCGGATTCTCCTCCCATCACTCGGGAGCACTTCACTCAGCTATTCCTGAACAGGTATATTCCACTCTCTAAGAGGGAAGAGCTGCGGTACTAGTTTGAGCAGCTGAAGCAGGGTCAGATGTCAGTGACTGACTACTAGGCGAGGTTTTCTAAGTTATCTCGTCATGCACTTATGATACTTCCTACTGACGTAGAGAGAGTGCGGAGGTTTGTAGCAGGATTGCACGCTGGTATTAGGGCCAACATGGCCCGAGAGGTGGAGATGGGGACTCCTTATCAGCTAGTGGAGATCGCTCGTAGGATTGAGGGCTATCGTTTGAGGAGTAGAGAGCAGGGATAGCAGGATAAGAGGGCCCGATTTTCTGGAGATTTTAGAGGTGCCGCGGCTAGGGGAAAAGGTCAGTTTGGTAGGGGCCAGCCTAGCATGCCCCCATATTCCGCACCCCCACCACCTCTTAGAGGTGCTCCAGTGAGGCCCTATCTCAACGCGATGCCAGAGAGTTCTTATCGACCACCAACTATTTAGGGTTCCTTCGGTGGGTATTCTGGTCATCA
Organism: Nicotiana paniculata; assembly: GCA_005239505.1. Classification (NCBI taxonomy): domain Eukaryota; kingdom Viridiplantae; phylum Streptophyta; class Magnoliopsida; order Solanales; family Solanaceae; genus Nicotiana; species Nicotiana paniculata. The sequence goes on along the minus strand of MDKI01213726.1, from coordinate 24,649 downwards.
GGGTTCTTTAAAATGCCTATCTCAGTGCCATGCCAGAGAGCTCATATTGTCCCCCAGCTATTCATGGTTCCTCCAGTGGTTACTCCGGCCATTAGGCTTCAGGGCAGCAGACTATAGTGCCGAGAGGTTGTTATGAGTGTGGAGATCCAGGTCACATAAAGAAGACTTGTCCCAGACTTCGGGGCAAGGCAGTGCAGCATGGTCATCAACCTATGATTTTAGCACCAATAGTCCGGCCACCCAGAGGTGGAGGACAGACGGGTAGGGGTCATCCTAGAGGTGGAGGCCATACAGGGGGAGCTCAGCCGGCTGCTATTCAATCAGGCGGAGTCCAGCTAGCCGGTGCTCCAGCCAGATTCTATGCTTTTCCGACCAAACCAGATGCATTGGCCTCAGATGTCATTATTAGGTATTATCTCCGTCTGCGGTAGGGAGGCTTCAGTATTATTTGATCCAGGGTCTACCTATTCATATGTATCATCTCTGTTTGCCCGTTTCCTGGATATTCCTCGTGAGTCCTTGGATACTCCCGTTTATGTGTCCACTCCGATGGGCGACTCCGTGGTTGCGGACCAGATCTATCGGTCCTATGTAGTCATATTTTGTGGGTTCGAGACCAGAGCGGACTTCTTGTTACTTGATATGACTGATTTTGAGGTCATCCTAGGCATGGATTAGTTATCTCCTTATCATTACATTCTATACTACCATGCCAAGATTGTTACTTTAGCCATGCCTGAGTTTCCGAGATTGAAGTGGAGAGGTTCCTCAATTAGTGCAGCTAGTCGGGTTGTTTCTTTTCTGAAGGCTCGGCGTATGGTCGAGAAGGGTTGTTTGGCTTATCTTGCTTATGTGCGAGACACCACCGAAGAGTATCCGACGATTGATTCAGTACCAGTGGTTCGAGAGTTTGTCGATGTGTTTCCTTCAGACCTTCCAGGCATGCCACCAGATCGTGATATTGAATTTTGCATTAACTTAGCTTCAAGCACCCATCTTATATCTATTCCACCATACCGTATGGCTCCGAAGGAACTGAAAGGAAAATTTGAGGAGTTGTTATCTAAGGGGTTTATCAGACCGAGTGTATCGTTGGTTCTCTAGTGTTATTTGTGAAGAAGAAGGATGGGACTATGCGGATGTGTATTGACTACCGCTAGTTGAACAAAGTTATCATCAAGAACAAGTACATGTTGCCGCGTATCAATGATTTGTTTGACCAGTTGCAGGGTGATAGGGTGTTTTCTATGATTGACTTGATATCGGGATACCATCAGCTAAGGATTCAGGACTCGGATGTTCCGAAGACTGCCTTCCGTACCAGATATGGTCATTATGAGTTCCTGGTGATGTCCTTTGGCTTGACTAATGCCCCAGCAGTGTTCATGGATTTGATGAACATGGTGTTCAGGACCTATATTGATTCTTTTTTCATTGTCTTCATTGATGACATCTTGATCTACTCACGTAGCCTAGGGGAGCACAAGCAGCATTTGAGAGTAGTGCTCCAGACCTTGCGGGAACAAAAGTTGTATGCTAAGTTCTCCAAGTGTGAGGTTTGGTTAGATTATGTGGTATTCTTGGGATATGTGGTATCCGGAGAGGGTATCAAGGTGGATCTTACGAAGATTGAGGCAGTTCAGAGTTGGCCACGCCCTACTTCAGCGACCGAGATCAGGAGTTTCCTGGGATTGGCAGGTTATTATAGCTGGTTTGTGGAGGGCATTTCATCCATTGCAGCCCCTCTAACTAGATTGACCCCATTTGGATGGTCCGACGAGTGTGAGACGAGCTTCCAGAATCTCAAGACAGCTTTGACCACAACATCACTTCTAGTGTTGCTTTCCGGTTCAGGGATGTATACTGTTTATTACGACGCTTCACGCGTTGGCTTGGGATGTGAATTGATGCATGAGGGACGAGTCATTGCATTTGCTTCACGTCAGCTGAAAGTTCATGAGAAGAAATACCCCGTGCACAATTTGGAATTGGCAGCGATTGTTCATGCTCTTAAGATTTGGAGGCATTACTTGTATGGGGTGTCTTGTGAGGTCTATACAGACCACTGCAGCTTGTAGCACTTGTTCAAACAGCGGGATCTTAAGTTGAGGAAGCGTAGATGGATTGAGTTGCTGAAGGACTATGACATCACTATTCTTTATTATTCGGGCAAGGCAAATGTGGTTGCATATGCCTTAAGCAGGAAGGGAGAGTATGGGTAGCTTGGCATTTATTTCAGCAGAGGAGAGACTGCTGGCTTTGGACATTCAGTCCTTGGCTAACAGACTTGTGAGGCTGGACATTTCAGAGCCCCGCCGAGTTCTTGCATGTGTTATTGATCAGTCCTCATTATTGTGACAGATCAAGGCTCGACAGTTTGATGATCCGCACTTAGCAATTCTCAGGGAGACGATACTACAGGGTGGTGCCACGAAGATTTCTATTGGCGAGGACGGTGTTCTGCGACTTTAGGGTCGCCTATGTGTTCCTAATGTTGATGGCCTGAGGGAAGGGATTCTAGAGGAGGTTCACACTTCACAGTGTTCTATTCATCTTGGTGCTACGAATATGTATCGTGACCTGAGACAACACTACTGGTGGCGGCAGATGAAGAAAGACATAGTGGAGCATGTGGCTAGATGTCTAAATTGCCAACATGTTAAGTATGAGCACAAGAGGCCAGGAGGCCTACTTCAGCAGATGCCTATACCTGAGTGGAAATGGGAGCGCGTCACTATGGACTTCATAGTTGGGTTGCCACGGACCTTGCGGAGGTTCGATGCAGTTTGGGTTATTGTGGACAGGTTGACCAAGTCGGCACATTTCATTCCAGTAGCCACTACTTAAACTTTAGATAGGTTGGCCCAGATCTACATTCGGGAGATAGTCTGGTTGCACGGCATGCCTGTGTCCATCATATCAGATAGATGTCCTCAGTTCAACTCGTATTTCTGGAGAGCCATACAGAGTGAGTTAGGCACCCGTGTAAAGCTCATCACAGCATTTCACCCTCAGACCAACGGGCAGTCAGAGCGGACAATTCAGATATTGGAGGACATGCCCAGAGCATTTATGATTGACTTTGGAGGGCAGTGGGATCAGTTCTTGCCCTTGGTTGAGTTTGCGTACAATTACAGCTATTAGTCCAGCATTAAGATGGCTCCATTTGAGGCTTTATATGGTCGGTGATTTCATCCTCCCATCGGGTGGTTTGAGCCTGGCGAGGATAAGCTGTATAGTACTGACTTGGTAAAGGATGCCTTGGAAAAGGTAAAGCTCATTCAGGAGAGGCTTCTCACAGCACAGTCCAAAGAGAAGAGTTACGCGGATCAGAAGGCGCGTGATGTATCATTTATGGTCGGCGAGAAAGTTCTCTTGAAAGTCTCACCGATGAAGGGTATTATGAGATTCTAAAAGAAGGGCAAGATGAGGCCGAGGTTTATAGGCCCATTTGAGGTGTTGAGACGAGTTGGGGAGGTTGCTTATGAGCTCGCTTTACCTACCAGCTTATCAGGAGTTCATCTGGTTTTCCTTGTGTCTATGCTCCGGAGGTACAACACCGACTCATCTCATGTGTTAGACTTCAGTACTATTCATCTAGACGAGAGGTTGGGCTACAAGGAGGAGCCAGTTGCCATTATTGACAGCTAGGATGGACAGTTGAGGTCTAAGAGGCTTTTCACCGTGAAGGTCAAGTGGAGGGGCCAACCAGTCGAGGAGGCGACGTGGGAGTCCGAGGAGGACATGCGGAGCAGATGTCCACACTTATTCAGCACTCCAAGTATGATTCTAGGCTCGTTCGAGGATGAACGTTTGTTTAAGAGGTGGAGAATGTAATGACCCGAACTGTCGTTTTTCTTTCTAGAACCTCGTGCTCCTAAATAAGACTTTAAGTACTTGCTTTTACCAGTTTCTAACTTATGGGTATGGTTGGTTCGGGATGTGGAAAGGTTTGGGTTGGAATTGGAACACTTAGTTCCTTAAGGTTGGCCTTAAAGGCCAAGTTTGACTTCGGTCAATATTTTTAGTAAACGACCTCAGAATCGGGATTTGAAGGTTCCAATAGGTTCATATGATGATTTCGGACTTGAGCGTATGTTCGGAACGGATTTTGGATGACTTGAGAGCGTTTCGGCACCAAATAGTGAAATATGATTCTTGAAGTTAAAAAATTGAGGTTTGGAACGTGTTTTAGTGATATCGAGGTCCGAACGGAATTCTGAGACCGGGAATAGTTCCATAGTGTCATTTATGACTTGCTCGCAAGATTTGATGTCGTCCGAGTAGTATAAGTACGTTTCGGCGTGTTGGAAGTGAATTTAAGAACTTAAAGTTTATAAGTTGAATTTATTTGGTTTTGGGGTATGATTCTTAGATTTAATGTTGTTTCGGGCATTCTGAAGGTTCGAGCGAGTCCTTTTTATGATTTAGAACTTGTTGGTATGTTTGGACGGGGCCTCGGAGGCCCCGGATGCCATTCAGACGTCGCGCGAGACAAGTTCAAGATCTAAATGAGCTATTGGTGCACCAGATCTGGTGCGACCGCACCTGCGATTGGCCAGTCGCAGGTGCGAGATTGCAGATGCGGTCGAAGCCTCGCAGATGCGGCCATGGAGAGGGTGCCAAGGATCCGCAGATGTAGTCCTTTCTTTGCAGAAGCGGAGCAGCATGTGCGAGCCCCTTTCCGCAGGTGCGATCCCTGCCAGCCCATCCTTTTTCACAGATGCGGACTTTGGTCCGCAGAAGCAAGACCACAGCTTCAGTCCACTCGCCGCAGGTGCGAAAGCACTGGAGTCAGTGAGGTCGTTTTAAAGTTGAGACTTAGGCATATTTGAGGGTTTCATTTATTACAACCTTGGGCGATTTAGGAGCTCCCAAAGCAGAGATTTCAACTTAGCACCTTGGGGTAATGTATTTCCCACTTAATGTGAGTTTATTACTTAGTTTTTGGGTTGATTAACACACAAAGATTAGTGAAAATTATGTGTTTATAGTAAAACCTAAGGTTTTGATAAAAATAGGATTTAACCACGAAATTTGTTATGGAATCTAGTAAAAATTATATATTATTGATCCTTAGGTTATGGGTAACAACTTTCCTTAAGAATTTTCGAAATCCGAGCATGTGGGTCCGGGAGTGAATCTTAGAAATCTTGCAAACTAGGTTGGGTAACCATTTAAATAGGTAAATTGTGAATCTTTGAGCATGTGTTGATTAGTTTATGTGATTTTTGGTTAGTTTCGAGTTGTGGGGCGACGAATTCAGAGGTTCGGGCGCGTTCTTGAGTTGGAAGTAGGATCGAAGCGAGATAAGTCTCCGTTCAACCTTCTAAGAGAGAATTGTCCCAATAGGTGATTTGATCGATTATGTTCTACTATTTGAGGGGGGCTACGTACGCGCGAGGTGATGGGAGTCTGTGCATAGCTACTATTATGCTTATGTTCAGGTAGTCTAGTAAACAAAAGCATGCTTTACTTGCCGTACTTGTAATTTTACTAATAAATTTAAAAATGCTTAAATCTTATCGAACTTGGCAAATGAGCTTCTAAAAGGATTAAACACCATCTTCTTGACCATTAAAAGAGAAATTTGTCGTTTTCTTGGGTAATTATTTTCCTGTTAAATTCTGGATTGACTGCTTGAATGTGTGTACCTATGAGTTCCTGCGTCGCATGTATGATCCGCGAGCGGGGTAAATCTATTATTTATATTTGACCTTGTCGCACGTACGATTCGCGAGCGGGGTAATAGATGCATCTATGGTTCGCGTCGTTTGACCCCTCGGTAGTGCACATTTATTATTTTATTGGATCAGGCCGTACGCCTTCGGCATGTTATGCGCATGCTATCTGCTTGGTATATTTTATGTGATTGTTAAACCGTTAAGATGCCCTGGAGAATAATTAATAACCTGTTTGATAGGAATTGACACATAAATGTACTTGCGGAAAGACTTGTCATTTCTTGTCTTTATTGTTATTCATCTTTGATATTCATGCTTAACCTTATATTTAAATAAATTGGTTGGTCCTAGTAAGTGTCAAGTCGACCTCTCGTCACTACTTCTTCGAGATTAGACTGGATACTTACTGGGTACATAGTGTTTATGTACTCATGCTATACTGATGTACTTAAATGTACAGGTTCTGAGGCAAGTGCATCTGGTTATCAGCCCCGAGCACGTTCTTGACTTCTCGAGATCAGAGATCCCACAGTGAGTTGCCTCTCTTGATGTCGTTCAGCAGCACGTTGGAGTCTTTCCCTTTTGTTATTCTGTCTATACCCATTCAGACAGTAGGATATATGTATTCTTTTGATTTCCTTCTACTAGATGCTTGTACGCTTGTGACACTAGTTCCTGGCACACACATTGGTAGACAATTCTTTTGGAAATATAACTATTTAAATTTAACTTCTTGATCACTGCAATTAAATTTGCATTTGATATTTGTTATCTTCTCATGCTTTGTGACAAAAACTCAATTATTGTTAAAAAAGATTTTATAAAATTAAGTGGATATCACTAGACTAATTATGTTGGCTTGCCTAACTTCGGCGTTGGGCGTCATCGCGACCTAGATTAGGATTTTGATCGTGACAATTATAATCATTTTTTCTCTCGTGTTTGGACAACCAAATTTTCAAGGAAAGGACTTGTAATATAAAATCTTGGTTGACTTAATATTCTAAATATTAGGACTTCCTACCTTGTTTAATAAAGAGATATTAATAATTAAAGTCTTAATTGATTTCAAAATCCTAAATATTAGGAAAGTAATTTAAGTTACAATTTTGTCCAATGTAATATTTATTTTTAAAGGATTAAAAAGACGAACGACATTTCACTAAGGGCCTTTGTGATTTTAATATAGTAAATAAATAAATAGATATATTTCATTCCCCTACTATTTGCATCACAAAACAATATCTAACTAACAATTCATTGTATCGATTGACAAACGCTAGCCATTTATATTTTTAAGGATACCTAACAAATAATTACTCATTAAAAGTAATTAATTAAAGTAACAATATATATACCTAAAAATACTTATTTTTACTAACTATACGCTATTACAAAGGAATTTATGGACCATTTTGATAAATAATTATTTGATACTTATTACTAATTATAATCTCATACTTTTGTAATGTAATTTGCAGGTTACTAATAACTTGATCATGACGAAATAACTGATTCGAATGCGGCGAATATATACGAGGAATATTGTATATAGATAAGTGTTAGATAAGATATTTGATAGAATATGAAATCTATCCTCATAAACTCAAATTCATACACATGCAATTGAAGAATTAACAAATTGGACAATGTCGTAGAGAGAGAAAGTAGAGAGAAGGAGGAGAAGAACTAATCTCTATATTAACTGACTTTGGAGGCTACAATGTTAACTAATATAACCACTTCACGGTGGTTAGTGGAGAAGGTCTGTGAAATGACAAAATTACCTCTCTCTAAACACACTAGACTATACGCTAAACTACTCCTCACTCAATACTTCCCCTCAAGCTGGTGAGTGAAAGACATCAAACATGCCAAGCTTGGATAAGAGAAGTTGATATTGAGCAGTAGGCAAGCCTTTGGTCAGTAGGTCGGCAAGCTGTTGAGAAGAAGAAATATGATGAGGAAGAATGAGCCCAGACTTGATTTTTCACGCACAAAATGACAATCAACTTCAATGTGTTTAGTTCGTTCGTGGAAAATGGGATTGCTAGCAATTTGGATAGCTGCCTTATTATCGCAGAACAAGGACACATGTTGAGATATAGCGAGTCCCAACTCCTGCAACAAACCAACAACCCAAGTGACTTCAGCCACTGCTGTTGCCATGCTCCTGTATTCAGCTTCTGCGGAGCTTCTGCTTACAATATGTTGCTTCTTAGACTTCCAAGAAATGAGTGTCTCACTATAACGATATGACCGGTCGTTTTGTGTTCTAGAACCTCGTGCCCCTAAATGAGACTTCTCGTATTTTCTTTTACTGATTTATAACTTGCGGGGATGGTTGGTTCGGGATTTGGAGGAGTTTGGGGTGGTATAGGAACACTTAGTTCCTTAAGGTTAGCCTTAAAGGCCAAGTTTGACTTCGGTCAATATTTTTAGTAAACGACCCCAGAATCGAGATTTGAAAGCTCCAGTAGGTTCGTATGATGATTTCGGACTTGGACGTATGTTCGGAACGGATTTTGGATGACCCGGGAGCGTTTCGACGCCAAATAGTGAAATATGATTCTTTAAGTTCAAAAATTGAGGTTTGGAATGTGTTTTTGTGTTATCGAGGTTAGAACAGAATACCAAGATCAGGAATAGTTCTGTCATGTCATTTATGATTTGCTCACAAAATTTGGTGTCATTCCGAGTAGTATAGGTATGTTTCGGCATGTTGAAAGCGAATTCTAGAACTTAAAGTTCTTAAGTTGGATTTAGTTGGTTTTGGGGTATGATTCTTGGATTATCTTGAGCGAATCCGTATTTATGATTTAGAACTTGTTGGTGTATTTGGACGGGGCCTCGGGTGGGCCCGGATTCCATTCGGACATCGCGCGAGGCAAACTAAGCTCTAAAAAAGCTGCTGGTGCATCAGATCTAGTGCGACCGCACCTGCGAAGGACCAGCCGCAGGTGCGAGACCGCAGAAGCGATCAAAGCCTCGTAGGTGCGGGCCTTTTACCGTAGAATCGGAGCTGCAGATGCGGGCTCCATTTCGCAGGTGCGATGCCTGGCCTTCTTCTCCTCTTCCGCAGATGCGAGCACTAGCTCGCAGATGTGAGACCGCAGGTGCGGTCCTCGAGCCGCAGGTGCGAAAGTCCTGGAGGCAGTGTGGTTGTTTTAAGTGCGGGATTTAGACATTTTAAGCCATTTTCTTCATCTTTGGACGATTTGGGGAGCCTTCAAAAGGGGGTATTCGACCTAGCAACGTGAGGTAAGTTAATTCCTACTTGAAAGTGAGATTTATACTTGAGTTTTGGGTAGATTAACACACAAAAATTGTGAAAATCATGGGTTTAGAGTAAAAACTTAGGGTTTTGAGAAAAATAAGATTTAAATAAGAAATTTGTTATGGAATCATGCAAAAACTATATAATATTGATCCTTAGGTTATGGGTAACTATTTCCCTTGAAAATTTTCGGAATCCGAACATGTGGGCCCGGGAGTATATTTTAGGATTTTGCAAACTAGGTTGAGATAATTATTTAAATAGGGGAATTTTGGACTTTTGAGCATATATTGATTTATTTATAATGTTTGGCTAGTTTCGAGTCCTTGGGCGACGAATTTGGAGATTTGGGCGCATTCTTGACCCGGGGAGTAGGCTTGAAACAAGGTAAGTCTCCTTTCTAACTTTATAAGAGGGAATTGTTCCTATAGGTGAAGTAATTAACTATATGTCATTATTTGTGGGGACTACGTACGTACAGTGACGAGAGTCCGTGCGTAGTGACTATTCCTTTTATGTCCGGGTAGTTAGGTTCACTCCATGCCTTGTGAATTCCATTAATTGAATTATATGCCTTATAATTTTCCTTGTACGCAAGCTTGTTTTCAAGAAATCATAGAACTTAAGGTTTTCAAACGAATTGTTATTTTTGAAAAGGATTTAAAGAAAAATATTGTGTTTATGTGTGACCGCTTCGCAAATTTATATTCCGCGAGCGGAGTGATTCTTTCCACTACTCTCATGGGAGCGGGTCGTACGCCACGACAGGTTAATAGATGCATCTATGGTTTGCGTCATTCGACCCTTCGGCAGTGCACATTTATTTTTATGTTGGCTCAGGCCGTACTCCTTGACACATTATTGCGCATGCTACCTACTTGATATAATTTATAACTTTTAAACTGTTATATGTCTTGGAAGACAAATTGAAATTGTATGTTGGAGTTTTCGCCACGTAAATGGGTTTTGTGAGTATGCTTGACATTCATTGTTTTACTATTCATGTGTACTTGTTAATTATGTTGAGCTTTATATCTGAATATACTGATTGGACCTAGTGAGCGTCAAGTCGACCTCTCGTCACTACTTCTTCGAGATTAGACTTGATATTTACTGGATACATATTTTTTATGTACTCATGCTAAGCTTCTATACTTAATTGTACATGTTCTAAGACAGGTGCATCTGGTTACCAGTCCGGAGCTCGTCCTTGATTTCACGTGGTTCGAGGCTTCACGGTGAGTTGATTCTCTTAATGTCGTTCAGCAACACTCCGGAGTCTCTCTTTTGCTATTTTGTCTATCTCTTTTTAGACAGTAGGATAGTTCTTTTATTATTTTGATTTTGCTCTACTAGATGCCTGTAGACTTGTGACACTAGTTCCTGGCACATACATTGGTAGACTATTCTTTTGGTAATGTAATTTATTAAAGTTGATTTTTGGTCTTCGTAACTTAATTTCCCTGCTATGTGTTATATTCCATGCGTAGTGGCTAAATTACTTTTGAGATAAGAAAAGCACTTAATAGAAAACAAACTAGACTCACCAGATAATTAGTGTCGGCTTGCCTGAAAACGGTGTTGGGCGCTATCGCGAGCTGGACTAGGATTTGGGTCGTGACACTCACCCAACTTGATAACATATCCAGTTACTGACCTCCTTAAGTTAGGGAAGGAAGCCTAATCCGAGTCACAATAGGCAATCAAATAAGTAATAGGACCAGTAGGTAACAACATACCCAAACCAGGACAACCTTTGAGATATTTAACCACTCTAAAGGCTGCCTCCAAGTGTGATTGTTTAGGTCGCTGCATGAACTGGTTTAAGCTCTCAACCGCAAAGCTATTATCTGGTCTAGTGATGGTAAGGTAAAGGAGCTTCCCAATTAATTGTTGATATGTTGTGGCATCTTCAAGCTCTAAATCATCAGTATTTCCTACATGAGTGTCATAATCAACAGTGGTCAACTTTTGATTAAGTTCCAAAGGTGTCTTAGTAGGCTTACATCCACTTAAGCCAACTTGAGAAATAAGCTCCAAGGCATACTTTCTTTAGTTAAGCAATGTTCCCTTTTTTTATCTCAGAACTTCAATACCAAGAAAGTATCTCAACTCCCCAAGGTCCTTTACCTTAAATCAATTGTGTAGGGTCATTTTTGCATCTTCTATCAATGTGGGATGACTACCAGTAATTAGCAAATCATCCACATTGATGAGAATAACTACTAAACCATCTCCTTATTTTTTGGTAAAGAATGGTCAAATGCACTTTGATTATATCCACCCTCTATCAAAGCTTCAATAAGCTTACTATTCCATTGTCTAGAGGCTTGTTTGAGTCCATACAAAGATTTCAGAAGTCTGCATACTCTGGTCTCTCCCTGTTTGGTGAACCCTTGGGATAAACTCATGTATAATTCTTCATATAGATATCCTTGTAGAAAGGCATTATTAACATCCATTTGGTATAAAGGCCAATCTTTGGAAGTGGCTATACTGATAACAAGTCGCACTGTGACCATTTTTGCAACATGTGATAAGGTATCATGATAATCAAGTCCTTTCATTTGATTGTACCCTTTGGCAACCAAACGAGCCTTAAATATTTCTACCTCTCCATTTGCTTTGTACTTGACTTTGTTGACCCATTTATATCCAATGGCTTGCTTCCCTATAGGTAAATCAACCAGTTCCCAAGTCTTATTATCTTCAAGTGCTTGTATCTCCTGATGCATGGCTTCAACCCATCTGTCATCCTGAACTGTCTCTTTAAAGGAGTTAGGTTCAATACAAGCTGAAAAAGCCTTCAAATAGGACTATCTTGTTGTTAGATTCACATAGTATAGCCCTTTGGACAATGGATAAAGGCACTGGGTGGCAGTGTTCTTTGTTGTCACATAATCCTTCATCCAAATGGGAGGTTTGGATATTATTCCGCCTTTTCTAACATCATGAGTTATCTCCTGAACTGATGGTTTTTTAGTGGAATTTTATGATGGTTGTGGTGGAATTGTTGTGCCATTTAAACTGTCTTGTGAAGTGTCTGCAACTGGTGGCAATATTTCTCTTGAAATTGCATCAGGTGATATAACAACATAATTCTCACGAGCTTCTGGAAAAATTTCAGCATGTGCCACTTGCTCCTGAGCATCATCATCATCATCATCAAGTTGACTTGTTGATTCATCATGTGTCAATTGCTCCTGAGCATCATCATCACCAAGTTGACTTGCTGAATCTTGTTCAATACTAGGCTGAGCTAATTGCACCACCAACTCTGGTTGTTTGAGAAATAAATCGCCAGAATCCAATTCAGCATTCTTGAATGGAAACACATATTCCCTAAAGCTAAAATCCCCGCGGACCAGAAAGACATTCCTTTCTAGATCATAGAGCATGTAGCACTTTTAAGTTGTTGAGTATCCTAACAGTATAGTTTTGTTTGCTCTTGGACTAAATTTATCTCCTTTTGGGAAGATGCTAGCATAACAGAGACAACCAAATACCCTAAGGTGATTTATGTCAGGTAGCTTGTTGTATAAAAGCTCATGTGGTGTCTTTCCTTTTAAAACAGAAGTAGGCCATTTGTTAAGCAAATACACAACAGTCTTTACACACTCTCCCCAAAACCTGTTAGGAATTGAACTTTGGAACTTCAGAGCTCTAGCTACCTCTAGAATTTGTCTATGCTTCCTCTCTACTACCCCATTCTATTGAGGTGTGTAGGACAACTACTCTGGTGAATAACTCCTAATGAAGAAAATAGTTGATTGCAACTAGAATTGAAGAATTCAGTGCCATTGCCAGATCTCAATGTTTTGACTATCACATCAAATTGATTTTTAACCATTGAAAAGAAGCTCTTCAATACAACTATTACTTCAGTCTTTGATTGCAACAAACATATCCAAGTAAATCTACTGTAATCACCTACCACTATAACAAAGTAGTGTTTCCTGTCATATGTAGGTATTCTATGAGGTCCCCACACGTCTACATGAACAAGCTGGAAAATACTAACAACATTATTACTACCAGATGGGAATTTTAGCCTGCTCTTCTTAGCCAAGGGGAATATATCACAGTTATGCCGCACTCTGATGTCCACTGAGTTTCTCAGCTATTGGATATGTTGCATTGCCTTTATTGAAGGATGTCCTAGTCTCATATGCCATAGGGCTGAATTATTTGCACTATTATTGACCATTGTTGTTGTAGGTATTAATCTTCTCTGCAAAAGGTATAGTCCACATGATTCCTTACCAATCCTCATCACCTTCCCATTGTAGAGACCCTGCAACAACAAAAGTCAGGGAAGAACATTACAATACAACTCAATTCCTTGGTCAGTTTTGAAACTGATAATAAGTTGAACTTAAAGTCAGGAACATGTAAAATATCCTTCACAACTTTATTGTATAATATAGAGACACTTCCTATATGGGATACTTTGCACTTATTCCCTGTTGGCACTTGCACTCCACTATTATTGTGTGAATTACAATCCTTAATATCATGCATGATCTCCTTATGAAAGGTAATATGATGTGAAGCACCCGAGTCTAATATTTATTCACAATCAAAGGCATTTGATAACAATGCATTCATACTTACCATAAGTGAGTGACAGTCACCTGTGTCTTGTTTGTTCAGAAGGTTTAATAGCTGCTTGTATTAATCATCCGTGAAGAGGTTCCCTTGTGTGGGCCGAGTGTTTGATGTATTCCCTGTCTCAGCAGCAATTGCATTAGCATAAGTTTTTCTTCCTTGCATCTGTGCTTTCTTCTTACTCTTGAAATCCGGAGGGTATTCTCCTTCAAGTGACCTTTGTAGCCGCAAAATTCACAAATCAACCCTGGTTTCTTTGCCTTGAATCCTTGATTGAATGTCTGATTTTTTCCAGCCAGCATGGTCAAAACCTCACTATTAGATTCCCCTGTCCCGAGAGCTCTTTGGTTCTCTTCTTGTATGACCAAGGCATATGCCTGATTGACTGTCAATACATGTATTTTGAGTAACACATGGCTCCTCACATGGCTATAGCTTTCATTTAGGCCAAAGTCTCAGATTTTTGAACTGCTCAATTAAAGGCCTTGTTTCTTCACAATCACACCTAGGTCCTACCACCAACAAGTCCATTTCATCCCAAAGATCCTTCATTTTGGAGTAGTAAGCAGTGACTGAATCAGTGCCTTGAGTCAATGATCCTATCGTCTTCCACGGCCGATAAGTTTGAGTTAAATTTGATTTATCAAATTGTTCTTTAAATTCGCTCCAGACCTTTGATGCATTTGATGCATAAATGATGCTAGGTTGCAATCCCACCGCCATTATTTTTCCTATCCATGACAGCACCACAATATTACATCTTTCCCATTGATTTGCTAATTCACTTTTGAATGAGCCTTTTACACAAGTTTCTTCTATGAACCCTAATTCGTTCTCCACCAACAGTGTCGTTCGCATAGCTCGACTCCACAGACAATAATTTTCTGGACCTGTGATTTTTATGTCAATCAATGCCTCGCTAGGTGTATCCGATTCTCTCAAGTACAAATGATGATTGTGATCAATTCGAGGAATTTCAATTTTTGGTTCTCCCATGGCAGCTCAGCTTCAACAATGGCTTTCTATTGAAACTCTAAAAATTTTGGTCCTAAATCTCTGATCGCTCTGATACCATGATAGAATCTGAGATCTATCCTCATAAACTCAGATTCATACACATGCAATTGAAGAATTAACAAATTGGACAATGCCGTAGAGAGAGAAAGTAGAGAGAAAGAGGAGAAGAACTAATCTCTGTATTAAACGACTTTGGAAATTACAATGTTAACTAATATAACCACTTCACGGTGGTTATTGGAGAAGGTCTATGAAATGATAAAATTACCCCTCTCTTAACACACTAGACTATACACTAAACTACTCCTCACTCAATAATATTGTTCATTACAAGTTTGTACCTCATAAAATCAAAATAAGTAAAACTACTTCACATATAACTTATTGAACTTTGATTGTTCAACTTTATAGGTTTTGACGATATCAATCATCCTAACTTCGACATATTCTTCAATGTACAACTATTTACTCAAAGCTTTATTTTAATAATATTGATATTATTTTATAAAATCACAACTATTTATTAAAATACCGAGAAACTAGTTACATTAGGCTTCATTTGTTTTTTCTAAGATTAAGACGTCTGAATCTGAATACACATCTGAATATCAAGATGTGTATTAAGATTAAGACATCTAAATCTGAATCTTAAGATGTGTATTAAGATCTGAATATTAAATGATTAAGACTGTTTGATTTTTAATATCTGATGTATAAAATTTTTCTTTATTTGAAAATCATAAACATAAAATTCAAATGAAATACTAATTAATGTAATATTCCATCAATAAAATATATAATCCCTCCGGTTCACAATAAGTGTCCAGTTTCTTTTTAGCACGCCCACTAAGAAACTACTAAATCCTATGCAAAAAAATTTAGTATGACTAAACTACCCTTATTAAAGTATTGGTCACATAACTATAGTGAGGAGTGAGAAAAGTTTTTTAGGGATATGCACATAAGGGTAAAAGAGTAAAAACAAATTGAATTTTTTCTTGATAACATAATTGGACACTTATTTTGAACCAAAATGAAAAAGGAAACCGGACACTTATTGTAAACGGAGGGAGTAATATTTTTAAGATAATAGTTGTTGGTGGTGATGGCTAACGGTGGTGCTTGTGAATACCGACTAGAGGTGGTGGTTGGTGGCAGGTTTAATTAATGGCGGTGATTCAGGGCAGTAGCTAGTGGTGATTAATAGTGGTCGCGATTTTGATTGAGGATGATGATGGTGAGTGGTGATACTTAATAATGGTGGGTGAAGGTGGTAGTTGTGATTGAGCAAGGTGGTGGTAGTTTATAATGGTGGATAGTACCGATTATGATTGTCGATGGTGATGGGGTGGTTAGTTGTGTTAGTTGAGGTGAATGAGTATTTGTGGTTGAGAATGATGGTGGTGGGAATGGTGCGGATGGCGAGTGGTGGTAGTCGATTATGGTGGAGGCTATTATTGAGGATGATGGTGGTGGTGGCAGCAGCATGGTGGTAGTTGATAATGATAGGTGACGGCGGCAATTAATAATAGTATGGATGATAGCATCTTAATGAAATTAAGTCTCTATTATGGATCTTAACCATACAAACCTATTCAGACTCATTAAGTGGTTGTGAAGTAAAAAAAAATAAACTCACTTAATGATTAAGATCTGAATAACTAAGATTCAAACTTTAAAAACAAACACACTTAATGTTCGAGATATGAATGATTAAGATTCAGAGTTCCGTTAAGTACAAACAAATGAGACCTAAATACCTTTATAATATTACTTAATAACAAATACAATCCCTATATTTTAAAATCAATCACTTATAGACCCAATTTTCTTTTCTTTTTGTTTTTGTTCTTTTTCGTCCACCCCCGTTCAAACAATTAAAAGAGTGCGTATGCAGGGTTTAGGGTTTATTCTGCAAAAGTAGTTCTCAAGAGTGACACAATCCTTCCTTTTTCTTCTTCTTCTTGTACACCGTTACCAAATCAGAGATGAGAGGCGTACACCTACCTTTCAGCAACACCCAAAAGCTAAGATACGAAAGAGCATTGGCGCAGTTGGAATCCCTCTCTTCAAAAGTTAATACCAATGCAACTGTCATTGTCGCAGACAACATTCCTGTCGACGGGGATGGCGCCCTCAAGTGCCTACTTCTAATCCTTTTAATTAGTTGTTTTTTAAGGCAAATTAGGGAAATTGGCACTTATCACTTTTTTCTGATTTGATATATAGGGGACACGGTACATTGGATATGGGCAAGAATGTTGTAGCAACTGTCTGTGGAGTGGTTGAGCGCGTGAATAAGCTTGTCTATGTTCGATCTTTAAGGGCAAGGTTTGCTGCTGTTAATTAGAATTTTGCTGATTTGTTAGTTCTGAAACTGAAGTTTAAGCTTAAAAATGTTTTTTTTTTCAATACAGGTATAAGCCAGAAATTGGTGATATTATAGTTGGCCGTGTTATTGAGGTAGCCCCATTACTAGATTTTGTATTCCATGCTGTTAGTCTCTTTTCAAATTTCTTTCGTTATGGTTGAATTGAGTTCGTGTTTGGGCGTTCATTTGCTGCTAGTCTTACTTCAATTCCTTGTGAAATTTGGGCAATACTTAGAAGACCCAACTAGGACAAGACTTGCCGGAATGTTAGAGTTGCTCTTTTTGTGAATTGTTGGTCAGGGATTTAAGGAGGGGAAACAAATTCTTCACAATACCCCCCCCCCCCCCCCCACACACACACACACACACCCTTTTTTTTTTTGAAATAGCGGAGCATTTTGTGGACAGTTCACTTGGAAACGACATTTCTTTCCAACTGTATCCCCAAGTATTTGTAAGGAATAGGAGAGAAAGTTAAATTCTTTTTGTTGCTCTTCAGTCTTTCCTAGTATGATCATAAAAGAGCTGGTCTTTTTCAGTCTACCATTTGTTCCATGTACTTATAAGCTGCCACATTAGCTGAGGGTAGCATATTCATAACCTAAACAGTGCATGTCCTTGGTGCTGAGTTTCAAAGAAGGGGCATTAGGAGGGCAAAGAGAAAACAAAAACACTTGCGTCCTCCTTTTTTCTTGTCCTCATTTATTTTGGTAAGCAATCAATGAGTTCTTGGGCTCAGATATATATCTTATGATTACTATTATTCTTGATGTTAAGGTTGCCCCAAAGAGATGGAGATTGGAAATTAATTTCAGCCAAGACGCCGTACTAATGCTCTCTTCAATGAATCTGCCAGATGGTATTCAGGTTATTACTTACTATGTACCACTACCCTACTTGAAAGTTGTTTCTGGTTTGGTTTTGTTCCCATGATGATGGTTATGTTTACTGTATATTTCACAACTCAAGCTAGTGTAATTTGGTGCCTTTATTGCTTCTTTTCTGCATGTAAAGAAACATTTTTAAGTAATCTGCTAAGTACTGAAATCTGGACCTCCTTTATTGAATTTCACTTTTCACCCTATATTAGGGCTGCCTAAGGGAAGGGTTCTGGGTACTTAAGGTTACGGATAAAGGGAGGGTTCGTTAAGGGAAATTAAGGTTATGGGTTAAGGGGATATTTGGGGGTACCCGCACTAGTACCACTACCGGTCCTTGGGGAAGGGTGCTTAAGGGGGGCGGTAAGGGTACTTCGGGGTATTTTTAAATTAAAATTTAAAAAATTGCTATATTTAAATACACACAAACTTAGGGGTTAACCCTCGGGGGTTGGCCTGGTGGCAATTGACTTGAGCCTTGGGGTTTGCTCCCTTTCAAGGTCTCAAGTTCGAAACCCACTGGGTGCAAACAATTTCTGAGGGCCATCGGACTGGGTAAAAACCTGATTTAACCGTGGTGCACTTGCGGGAAACTCCTTGCCGAGGGCCTGTGCACCCCTGGGATTAGTCGGGGCTCTAAGAGACTCGGACACCCAGGGCTATTAAAAAAAACAAAAAAAAAACAAAAAAGAAAAAGAAAAAGGGGTTAAAAATATAAATTAGGGGGTAGAGGGGTGTTAGAGGGGTAGGGAGGCAAAAATAACAGTTTTTGGCTGTTGGCGACGACTATCTTTTTTAAAAAACAACCATTGGCTAACGGTCAAAAAATGGCTACACTTAATAAATAAATTAAAAAAAAAAAGTAAGGGTACCGGTTCGGTACCTTAAGGTACCAAACGAGCCGGTTCTAAGGGTACCTTTTTCGGTCCCCTACTCCCCTTCCCCTTAGCCCCAATCCCTTACCCCTACCCCCCAATTGGACCGAGACGGACCGGTACCGGGTAATACCCTCCCCATAGACAGCCCTACCCTATATACCCACTTTTTTAATAAAGACACCCTATATACCCTCTTTAACCCTAAACATATTAAAATCATAGAGAAAAAAGAGCTGAAAAGATTCTCACTATGACTGCTTTATATCATTTTTCCAAATTCCTCAGTTTCAAGCCCTGTTCTTTTTCCCTCTGAGGCCTAAAGATAGCCCATTTAACTCTAGGAACAGGGATTCAACTTTGGTCCACTTTGAAGAAGTCGTCTCAGTATTTTGTAATTTAAAGTCCCTCGGAACTTCCTTTGGTAACATGAATAGATTAGCCTGTTGGATCTATATCAAAGATAGCATTGATTCTTATAGCCGACCGCAGGTCGCTTCGGATAGAAGCGCAGTTGTTGTTGTTGCTGTTATGGATTTTAGCCTGCCAACATAGGATGACTTTTGCCTAGCTTTCTCTCGCAGAATCTTATTCAAAAGAACATTGAGTTGCCTCAACATTCAAATAGTTAGATCTAGGCAACAAGTTTCTCCACAATTCCATTATGGCATTATCTAAATTTGTCATCTAACAGCACAGTGAATTTATCAGAGTAAGTAACTAAGTATAAAGTTATATTATTGTTCAATTAAAAAGAATATGCATGAGTCCACTTCCTGAAGCTTCTACTAAAGAGATCTGAAGTTCCTAAGGGTTATTGAAACTAAAGAGTTAGAATAGTGACATGTCTATAGAAGTTGGATATTGTTTTGTGGCACGTGATGAAGAAAAGTTTTAGCTTTTGAAGCTTGTCCCATAAAGAATATATAAACTTTATTTTCCTTTTCCTTCTTGTTTCCCTGGTTTTCTTAGATTTTGTTGCATTCTTTTAGTCTTACTAGTCATGGTCATAGTCATGCTAAAATTTCATAATTTCTCTTATTTTGTAATTCCAGAGGCGGCGAACTGCAATTGATGAACTCAATATGCGAACCATATTCGTGGAGAATGATGTCATCTGTGTAAGCTCCCCTGTTCCTTTGATCATCTGTCAAATTCTTGAACGGACCATTTAAGGTGTGTCATGTAGTGGAGTGTGATGAACACAACCATGTCCCATCTCTCCTTTCTGTTTATATGTGCACATCATGCTCCTTTTCCTTTCCACAAGTATAGTAATCAAAGTAAAATTGCACTTCTTCAGGCTGAAGTCCGTGGTTTCCAGCATGATGGCAGTCTACACCTCCAAGCTAGAAGCCAAAAGTATGGAAAGGTGTGTTTTCAGAACTGAAATTAGGACATAAAATTTTGTTTCATAGTTTTTATTGATTATTAGCTTGGAAATAACAACAACATAACCTGTGTAATTCCACAAGTGGGGTATGTGGAGGGTAGTGTGTACACAGACCTTACCTTTTCTCCTCCCCCAACCTGTTTGACCAAAAGACCTTTGTGTGAGACTTGGACTTGGATACAATATCTACTTTCACAAGGGGGGGATACAAGTTTCTAGCATTCACAAGGGATTTTAGATAATTAGATTTACGGTCGATAAGAACCATGTATTAAATTTTTTGTACTTAATAAGGTGTAAAAAGAGTCTTTAATAGCTGATATGGAGTTGCTTGCATGTAGGAAGAAGGAATGTGATTTGTCTGATGAAGTTTTAGAAGTTAATGCTAAATTTCTATGGTAGTTCTGCCCAAAATTGCCCATTATCTTAGGGGTAAGTCTATTGTCATAAAAAAATCGTCTGGCGTCATCCTTCAAATACCTGAGCACATATCATCCGTTAAGTTTGCTAAAGTTGAGCAGATTTGGTCCAACTAACACAAGGACACATGCTAGGTTTAAAAACTTGCGGTAGTAACCTTAAAAAAGTCAAAACCCCCATGTTGTATCCACGGGCGAAGCCACAACTAATTGACCACCCTTTGTTGGAAAATTGCATAGCGTATATAAGTAAAATATTAGGTTTTAGAGGTACATAACATATATTGAACACCCTTTGTCGGAATTTTTTTTTACTTATTTCAAATTTGAAACACCCTTCCGAAAATTCTTGGCTTCTCCACTGGTTGTATCCTTTTCCCAATTTGACATTTTCTCAAAGTTGCACTTGAACTTATGTTTACCGTGTCAAAGCTGAAATTGGTGAAGGTTGTTCTGTTGCTAAATTTGAGGTTGTTCTGTTGCTAAATTTGAAATGCTGTGCTGAAATTGTGTTGATGATAAAGCGTAAACTTGGTTTTCTCAATTATTTGGTTCTAAGTTCTCGTCCTCGTCTTAATTTTGTCAATACCTCTGACTGCATCTTCAGCTACATGGGTGAGATGTAATATTTTTTATCTGAAAAATGATTTCCAAGAGGCATCTACTGTCTAAAAATTGAGCCAGCTAAGACATCTCTACTGCATCAAGAATAATACATCTGAATATCGTCACAAAAGCAGCCTCATTTGGAAGCTCTGCGTTGAAAGATGTTTTGCCTAATGACATTCAATCATTCCCAGAATGACGAAAAATTTGTGGCTCATGAGCCAATCCTTGCTTACCCATTTATACTAACAACATCTTACCTTTTCTTCTTCGCATATCGATTACAAATTGTAAAAATATATAGTTAAAACACGTAGTTGACACTTGAGATACTACTTTACCTGATAGAAAAACGGATACTACATATATTTCCAATAAACTATCTTCTTTAAAAAGTTTCACCAACACAGTACACATACAGGGTACTAAAACTGTCTACTCATATGCTACCTCCATACAAAGTCCTATCCCATTAAAACGCAGCACCTAACAGTTTCAGAAACAGGGTTCAGCGTCCAAAACCAGTTTACAGCAACAGATTTCCAACGCAGTATATGTAACATCTATTTAGTGGATATAATAGCATGACAACTCTATCCAGTTACAGCATAGTATACTAGTGTTTATTTGGGAAAAGGTCGAATGGAGAAGAAGGATTCGTGGTAGGGTCTTTCTTTAACCCAGATCACGTGAATTCCATGATGGACTGTTAATTTTTAATTCCAGTTTGGTTCCTTCTGTTAATTGACAAAATTTGCTCAATATTATCACACTTAAGGGATGATATGTGCACAATTGTATATTTAAAGGATTAAAATAAATCTACCCCAAAACATAAAGGAAAATATTAGTTAAAACCTAATGGTCCAAAAAGCAGAATTTTTTACTGAACAAGTTTGAACAGAGAATACAGAGGACCTTGACAGATCTGCATTAGATTGTTGTTTTGCGGAAGAATGTTGGCAGGAAGGTCTTCTACGTGCTGACATCACCGTCACATCGAGCTAATGTTGAGCAACGAGTTTTCGAGCTATACTTTTCAGTTGCTGCTTTCATGTTTCCTCCCTTTTTTTTGGGGGGGGAGGGGGGATGGGTAGTCAATTTAAAGATTTTGTTTGTTAACCCTTGAATATTTTTCAAAGTTCAGACATTGTTTATTAATTTGTTTGAGGAAATGTGCTCGGATGATTTAGTGCTTCTAGCTGGTTGAATTCTTCTGAACATTTACTCTTTTTTGTTTATAGCTTGAAAGAGGGCGATTACTCACAATCCCTCCATATCTGGTGAAGAGGCGTAAACAGCATTTCCACCATCTAGATCAGTATGGAGTTGACTTGATACTTGGCAGCAATGGATTTATTTGGATTGGGGAACATGTTGAAGTAAAAGATGCCATGGTAGAGGATAAGTCTGATCCACAGAACACCCATTCAGGAAGGTTACTGGGTTCTAGTGAAGAACCGACTGCAACGCCACCGGAAACAAGACAATATATATGCAGGATAGCAAATGCCATCACGGTATTCTCTGCTTTAGGCTTCATGGTTACTTTGGAGGGTGTAATAGAGATGGTTAACTTGAGCTTGTCTTTGAACCTTGGTGTGGATGAGATGCTTAAAGCAGAATTCCATGTTCAAGTTGCTGAGAAAGAAGCTGAACGACGGAGCACATTGACAAAAAGGAGATAGTAGTTATTTTAACTCATCATTTACATTGGCTTTCTTATTTTACTGTCAATTATGCAAGTTAGAAGAGATTATGAATCCGTTAAACTGAACCGGGTTGCACTATGTCACCCTTTAATCGAAAAGATAGATTGCTTTTGTAGAAGAGTTTCCTGCTGAAGGCCCTGTTAAATTTACTTCTAATTTATGTGCATGAGTTAAGGAATGAGCAGGCTCAGGATTTAATATTGACATTTACCTTTTGTGTTTTTGCTTTCATCAAGATTTTGGTTCGGTAGATTTTGTTTTCGGTTTTAAAAAATGTTATAACAATACTTCGGTTTTTCACTTTTCGGTGTCGGTTTGTACGGTATAGTAACTTCGATATTACTCTTTAAAGTTATTCTATCAACCCAACTTGTAATCGTGATTCATGGAATTGATTCTTCAGACTCAATCATAAAAGAAACAAAAAAAATTAAAGAGAGAAAAAATAAAACCAAAATGTTAATGATGATTAATTCTGATCGTTCTTAGCTGGAAAAGAAAAGCAAAGGAAAAACATGTATATTGGGATTGTTACACAAATAATCGGTCAGATTCAATGTACTTTTTCTAGCCGGTATATATAGATTATATATTATTTATACATAATATACATACGTTATACATGAACTATATGTATATGATCATCCATAGACTATTTTTAGTTCAAGAGATCAGGTGGACGATTATTTTGGGTTAATTCTAGATGCCGGAATGTCATAATCTATCAAATTTATAACGAATATGTTTGCAGTTATTTAACAAATAAAATTTAGAGTAACAAATTTCACTTACCATTTTAATACTAAAAATATCTCAGGTTCTAAACTTATTAATCACAAGGGGGGGGGGGGGGGGAGGAAGAGAGAGAGAGAGAGTTTACATAAGGTGGAGCAATTGATGTTACATGTCCTAGACAAGGCTAGTTCAAACCTAAGGAGTCGTTTGGTACGCATTAAAGCAATTGGTTTAAAGCGAAAGAATATGCGAATTTTACTGTATAATTTCAAACCACTTATATCAAAAATTGGGTTTAAGAACACCAACTTTATCAAGCGAGTAGTTTAGATTTTAGTTTGCCCTTTTATATTTATATTGATTATTATTATATCTAAATCATAAATATATTTCCTTTTGTATATGATCATGTATTTGGTATTGGTTATCTGGTATTTTAATCTTTCTTAAAAAATCATAAACCATACCGAGTACCACAAAATATAAAAGTTTATACTAAATAACATACAAAATACTAAAATATTTTTGCTATATTCATTTCTGAGGTTTTTTGCGGAAAAATGACGATATAATTTCTGGGTATTAGATAGGTATCTTCAGGACATATATAGTGTGGAGAGCGAGCTTCAATCTACTCGTCAATTTGGAATTCGTACGGTTTAGAACTTCAAGAAAAAGTATGACATTCTTTTGCATTCGTACCCACTTTTTGTGCCACGTTTTAACTTATACCCGCTTTGTAAAAAATATTGCATCCGTACCCGCTTTTGCGCATAACTTCAGCATGCGGGGCTGAAGTATCAAAGGCTATCACGCAAAACTTCAGCATTCTAGTAGACAGGCCTGAAGTAGCTTGCGAACTTCAGATCTAGAGCTGAAGTTGTTGTCTTGTAACTGGGGAACTTCAGCAAACGGGGCTGAAGTTCTCCAGTTATAAAAACAAAAACTTCAGCATACGGAGCTGAAGTTTTGTCTTTGTAACTGAGAAACTTCAGCATAAGGGGCTATTCCCCAGTTATAAAGACAAAACTTCAGCATACGGGGCTGAAGTTCCCCAGTTTACAAAGACAAAAC